>JARYHS010001973.1:0-51782 GCA_031002005.1 Vandiemenella viatica | reverse complement strand
TTAAAAAATATTTTAAAACATCTTTAAAAAATTATTTGATAGTTTCTAAATTTTTCTTTCTTGAATACCATTAAATAATTTGTGCACTTGACTTTGAGACGAACAGACGACTCATAATCTCTTATCTTGTTACTAGTAGTCAGTAGTATAGAAATTTTTCAAAAGTATCTCCTCTATAAATGTTTTTCTAAATATTGTTTCCGGGGCGTGAGATCGTAAGCAACCAGTTGGAGTTCATCAGCAAGCTACAAGATGTCAGCACGTTCAGATCTGGCTACTACATCAAAGACTAATCGATTAGATTCTTTCAACAAGTACTTCATTACAAGTACTGTATTTATCAAATAATTCAAGAACAAACTGAAAATGAACACACTCAACAAGGTAGAACGTTAACCAGATTTTACAGGATCTGACAATATCATCATACAGAAAGAAATAACACCAGTGTCCATAAAACAAAAAGCCCAAAACTCCTATTTCGACTGAAGTTAGAGAGCTACAATGACCTGGCACTTGAGAATTACATAGTTTCAGGCCCAACCAAATATATGTCTGTATGTCTGTCTGTCTGTCTGTCTGTCTGTCTTGAACAATGCACTCGTTGAAGACAGAGACTATGACCTACCACAAGTGTAAAATAAAATTGTATCAGCAGTACAAGATAAGTTCTATCAGTACATTTAACCAAGTAGTAAAAGGAAGAGAAGGTAGTGTAACAGACGGATAGTTTTCAGATAAAAGAATCCCAGCAAGCTAAAATCAATTTAATTCAGTTATGTTCAACTGAAGATTTATTTATTTATTTTAAATTGTTTATGGCTCCATATTACAATCAATACATAGGTATCCAATTTTTTTCTGGTTAAATTTTTGTCTTTATACATATGTGAAAATTTTTTCATTAACTACTTAACGTCTCTTAACAGTGAGGTCTTTAGAGACAGGAAAGGATGGGGAGCAAGGAATAGGAAGGAATTTGGATATGGCCTTTTGAAGGAAGCATCCCGGCATTTGCCTGGAGTGATTTGAGAAACCATGGAAAACCCAAATCTGGTTGCCCGGACGGGGATTCGTATTGCCGCCCTCCCGAATGCGAAGCCAGAACGCTAACCGTTACACCACCACGCTCGGTTTTGTTTTTATGGTGTCAAAGATATCAGTGGACGTTATGAAAATGATAAATTAATTATTTTACAGATTTTTTAATTTTGAAGTGCCTTTTAGAAATGTGAGGTCAAAATATTTTAAATAATGACGATGTGGAGTTTATTACTAATAATACGCAAGTTATTTAATCAAATTAATAAGTTTGTATTACTTTTTGGTATCCAGTGAAAGGAAATCACATTTGAAACAACGCATTACAGAGATTGAATAATGAGCAAATATTGACAGAAAATCAAAATTAAAGCAGTCATATATCTCAAATGAAACAAACAAAAATGAACTTAATGCAGACTTGTTGCAAGCCCTTGTCAAAACAAATATACCCTACAATGCATTTCAAACCATCAACCGAACAACTTCCTGCAGAAATACTGTCAGTACAGCATTCAATTAGAATCAACATTGAGAAAAAACTATTTGGATACCTTATATGTAGGTACAATGTGAAGGATAAGAGACAGGACAGGTGATTCATATATCTGGATCTCCACTGATGATACAACAGACAGCCTTGCCCAGCTATTTTGATTGGGGAGTTTACATTAAATATGTTAGCTCAAAATAGGGGGAAAGAGAGAGGGGTTGATAAAAATCTCACATCAACTTTTTATTTCAGATTGCCGCCCTTCAAAGAACGGTAGAGCTAAAAAAAAATGTCTTCAAAATTACGACGTCAATCTCACAGTGGGGGAGGGAAGTGTCACTAAATTTCACCAAGGGGGAGAAAACATGTCACGTAATTAATGGATACCCCTTTTTTTTGCAAACTATATCCTGAAGCACCATCTACACCTTATTTAATCTGCTGCAGACAACTAACAAAAACCAACCCTGAGACAATTGCTCAGTTTATCAACAATGTTCTCAAAGTACTTTATCTCAACGGCATGGATCAGAATAAAGTATTAGTAACCTATACTGATGCAACCGCCTACATCAATGGTCCCACAGGGGTGATACCAGACACTGGTAGACATTGAAGAGATCATAGGGGGTGTATCTGGTCCAACAGAAATTTAGGGTGCGTTGAGGACCAACTGCTGCTCCCTGCTTCCTAGTATTATATCCGACTTAAAAAATGTGTCAAAGAAGTTTTTAGTTCACTAGTTTCATGTATATTACATACATAATAAATACTTCTTATGACAAATAAGTGTTTTCAACATATTTAAACAGCATATTTAAAACCCATCAGGTTATGGGCCAGGTATAGGCAAAAATGGTAAATAACTGACAAAAGTGATATACGTCAAAATCATAACCTAGGTAATACGCGGTATTCCAAACAGAGTCAAAAAATGGGTTCACGTAATCAATTAGCCTTTATTAAAAAACTCACTGGACAAGAAACTACTCGACATGGAAATTTGCTATAAAAACCTATCTGGAATACGAAGAATTATGGAATTGTATTGAAAATGTGAATGATGATCACATCGATCCCAAACACGATTTAAAAGCCAAATAAAAAATTATACTGTTAGTGGAGTCCATCAACTACGTCCACATTCAAGAAGCCAAGACAGCAAAAGAAGTTTGGGACAACTTAGCAAATGCCTTCGATGATTCTGGATTAATACATCGAGTGGGCTTACTTTGTGATCTGGGCACAACTACTCTAAGTCGGATGTCAAAATGTGGCAGAGTACGTCAGCAAAATAATGACCACAGCACACAAGTTATGAAATATTAGAGTTAAAGTAGACGATAAGTGTCTTGGAACTCTGCTTCTCTCCAGTCTGCCAGATGCATACAAACCAATGATAGTCACCATTGAAAGTTCCAGCATGAAAATAAGTGCTGACTCCGTAAAACTTAAAATTTTACAAAATGTCAAAACAAGTGATGGTGACACATCAGCTTTTCATAAATTATAAGAACAACAAAGGCTTCAAGAAACAATTTCAAAAGGGCCCTCACTGAAACACTTGTAATAAGCATGGCCACATGAGTGTACAGTGCAAGTCTAAAGCAAAGTTGAAAATCAGAAAAGCTCAAGCTATGCCGCTGCATTCATAGCTTCAGTGATTAACAGTGATTCATGGTATGTAGACTCCGGTGCTTATATGCACATAAATATATTACAAGAAGAAAAAGTACCACTTATCAACTCAATTAAGGTAGAAAATGATTGATTATGAGCAAAAATTTCACATAAACAGAGTTTGAATATGTGTGATGCCAGTGGTCAATGTAAGAAAATTTTGTTTCAAAATGTCCTGTATGTGCCAGAGTTGGCAATGAATTGAATATCTCTCAGCCAGATAATTAGAAATTGTGGTCATGTGAACAGTAAGAGCTGTACAATGAAATAGTTGGGACAGCCAGTTTAATCAACAATAAGTACAGATTAAATGTGTATAATCATCAAACATGCATATCTGATGTTGATGAACAAGACATTTTCCTATGGCACCAATGATTGAGTCATTTGAACTTTAATGAGTCATTTGAACTTTAATGATCTGGAGAAAGTAGTAGAGAATGCAGAAGGTGTAAAATTATCCAAGAAAGCGGACAAATTAGTTTGTACAACTTGTTTAGAAGGAAAACAAAACTGGTTACCTCTAAAATACAATGGATCCAAAGCTACAAAATTGCCTGAGCTGGTACACTCTGACATTTGTGATCACGTGGAAACCATGTCTTTAGGAGGTGCTAAATATTTCATGACATCCATTGATAAATATTGAAAGAAGGTATTTGTTTGTATCTTCATACAAGGTCAGAAGTTTTGGAAAAATTCTAACATTTCAAAATGCAAGTTGAAAAACAATTAGAATGTAAGATAAAATATTTACACTCAGACAATGGCCTTGAAAATGTTAACAACAACTTATCTCAATTCTAACAAGGTGCTGTAATAATCCAGCAAACAACCAAACCATACACTTCAGAACAAAATGGTGTTGCTAAACAAATGAACCAGACATTAGTGCAAAGAGCAAAATATATGTTAGTGAGTGCTAATCTTCCTACGCTATACTCGGCTGAAGCTATACATTCTGCTGCTTACCTCATCAACAAAGCTCAAACTCGATCACCGACATTTAAAGCACCAGATAAAATGTGGTCAGGGAGAAAAGCAAATGTGAGTAATTTAAGAATATTCAGCTGTGATGCAATGATATATCTCCATAAGGAAAAACAAAGGAAATGGGATCCTAAAGATCAGAAAGCTAAATTTATTTAATACTGTGAGAATTCAACAAGTTACAAATTTATAATCCCTTCTTCTCGGATAGGGATAAAAAGTAGTTCAGCTGTTTTTCTGTAATCTAATGTCAAAATAATTTATGTCTCTGATGATTTGACAGAACAAACTTTTTTTTTTTTTTTTTTTTTTTGCTGTCGTCAGTCTTTAGACTGGTTTGATGCAATCCTCCATCCCTTCCTATCCTGTGCTAACCTCTTCATTTCTACATACCCGTTACAACCCACGTCCTCAATTATCTGCTTCACATATTCTAATCTCTGTCTTCCTCTACAGTTCTTACCTTCGACTGTTCCCTCCACTAACAAATTAACCAATCCAGCATGTCTCAAAATATGACCTACCAGCCTGTCTCTTCTTTCCGTAAGCTTCTTCCATAAACTTCTTTTCTCACCCATCATTTCCAAAACTCTTTCATTTCTTACTTTGTCTGTCCACCTAATTTTCAGCATTCTTCTATAGCACCACATTTCAAATGCATCAAGTTTCTTTCTTTCCGGTATTCCTAAAGTCCATGTTTCGCTACCGTAAAGTGCTGTGCTCCACACATAGAGTTTTAAGAAGTTCTTTCTAATTCCTAGATCAATATTTGAAACTAAAAGGTTTCTCTTTTTCATGAAGGCTCTTTTTGCTAGTGCTATTCTGCTTTTAACATCATTCCTGCTTCGGCCATCGGTTGTAATTTTGCTTCCCAAGTAACAGAACTCACTCACTTCTCCTATTGCATCAGATCCTATTTTTATATTTAATCTGCTAGTATTGGTATCATTTCTGCTACATTTCATCACTTTTGTTTTACTTTGATTTATATTCAGTCCAAAGTCTTCCTTCAGTATTTTGTTCATGCCATTCAATAACTTCTTAATATCCTCAGCCCTCTCTGCTAATAAGACAATGTCGTCAGCAAATCGTAGCATACTGATTTTTTCTCCCTGAAAACTTATGCCACATGGAAATTTCTCTTTGACTTTCTTCATTGCTTCTTCTACATACAAGTTGAATATTAACGGGGATAGAACAAACGTATCATCAGAATTAAATAACAATCACACATCAGAGAGCTCCAGTAACAAATCAGAGAGCACAATTACTACTGCTGAATACTTCTCTGATACCAATACCACTTCTAGCAGCAAGTATAAACCAAAAGTAGTTGTTGAGACACCTTCTCCCTAAAATATTACTCTGAGACCCAGAAATAAATTAGTGTTATCTAAAGGAAAAGATAAAGTTGAAGAGGGTTACATGTGCTACAGTGTAGATACAACAATTCCTATTCTACGAAACTACAATGAGGCAATAACATCACCTGATTCAGAAAAGTGGAAGATGCCTATAAACAAGGAATTAAAATGTCATCATCAAAACGGAACACTGACATTGGTAGAAAAGCCTCAGTATGCAAAGGTAATAGGATGTAAATGGGTGTTTCCACATTAAGGATGAACCAACTGGTCCTTGTTACAAATCCAGACTATGTGCAAAGGGATATGCTCAAACTGAAGAGATTGATTATCATGAGACTTTCTCACCAACAGTAAGGTATGACTATTTAAATGTTACTGTCCATTGCAGCTCAACTTAACTTAGAGATCATGCAATTTGATGAAACTATAGCTTTCCGTTATGGTGATTTGAAAGAGAATATACTTATGACACCACCAGTGGAACTAGACTGCATTCCCAATACGGTATGCAAACTCATTAAATCTTTGTATAGCTTTAAAAAAGCCTCTAGATGCTGGAATATAAAATTCAATTTACTTTTAAATTAAATTTGATTTTGTGAAAACCAAAGCAGACCAGTATGTTTATAATGGACAAATCAATGACATCAAATGTTATCTTTATCTGTATGTTGACGGTCTTCTGATCTGTAGAGATAAGACTTTTTTGAATGAAGTAATTAATGGCCCGCAAAAGAATTTTGATTTTAAAATTTACCCTTATACTGATTTTGTTGGCATACAAATAGAGAGATTCAAAGACTATCTTTATACACCAAACTAAGTATATAGAACAGTTGTTGAGAAAATTTGATATGATTGATGTGAGTAATTTTTGTTTTCAGAAAGGGGGCAGTAAGTAATCTTTATTTTGTGAGGGGTGGTAGGCCAAAAAAGGTTGGGAACATATGGACTATATAATTGTTGCTGTTTAATTTCTGGAGATATTTGATACTTCCTTGCCCCATATAACCTGTCTTGCTCAAGCCATGAACCATTGGCTGAACAAACACATCTTGAATTCCCTAGAGTTAACAAGCTTGTTTCCATTGTTAAGAAAGTATTTGTAATAACACCTACGTGGAGCCAAATGTTTAAGAAGAATTTCCTGACGTCCCGCTGCTACCAGAACCCATCCTTACCTGCCAGGGAACTTAGCTTCAAGCCGTTGCCTACTACAGTGAACATTTGGATGAAATTAAAAACATTGTTCTCAAATTAGACAAGAATGCTGCATGTGTTACTTCGGCTAAAGGTATTCAAACTGATTTCAACAATTTCTCATGACATTGCAAACATCTCATTTTGCATTTCTGGTTCACATTATCACTCTTCTGAAGTCTTCAGGAAAACTTATTTATCAGCAACTGGATTTAATAGATGAGGTAAAAGACAAAAACAATTTGGCCCCTGTCTCTGTTGGAGATTAAATTTATGATAAACTTGATAAAGAGCTTCTCAAGAATTCATAATTTCAAACATTTCCCACTGTAGCTGATATTTTAAAGGTTGAATCAACTAAATTTTAATGCAATTTCCCTTCATGTATTACATCAAGATTTAAGTACATTTCAGTTACACCGGCTGATGTGGAGTGCTCATTTTCAGGTTATATGTTAGTATTGACAATAAGCGATGTTGTTTCAAAGTAGAAAATCTTTAAAAAATGTTCGTGGTTTATGGGGTACACAAATGAATCAGTGTTTTTTGAAAGGGCCAAATGTAAACTTTAGGAAAGCTAACAAAAAACCAATCCAGAAGCCTTATTAGAAATTTTTGTTTAGCTTTATATGGTATTTTCATTTGAAATATGTTAATGTAACATGTCCCACTATGCCTTTTCCAAAGAAACTGATAGCTCTTTCCTCAAGGAACAAAAAATGGCAGAAAAGACAAATGTGAAAAAATGTTAATTACGCCCTTTCAAAAAATTCCAAATCAATTACGACCCTGGACAGTAATTTCCTTGTAATTTATTGTGAACATGCATAAAAATATATGTTGTCAAGTGTTTAGTTACCTTAAAGAGCAAACAGTTGTTAAAATTTACATACGATGGAACTATGCTCAGAAAACTACCAAGTATTTTTGTATTATTGTTATTCGCTTATAAATAACAATTTTTGAAGGCAAATCGTCAAACTGTGTAAATTGACTTTTTTACAGGAACTATTTTAAATGCTTTTACTAACTGATTAATTTACTTGCTAACATTTCAGAAAGATAAATTTTACTCTACTTATTGCAAATGATGTGCTGATACAAGGGGTACTCGTATTATCACTGGTATTATTTTTAAAAACATTACTTGATTCTGTTGATTTACAGTTCTCAGTGTTTAATTTAAATGATACTTTATAAACGTAGCCAATATTTACATAGCCTATTTTAACATTTTTAAAACCTATTTGCATTGAAATAGTACCTATTTTAGGAACCTAAAATAAGATTTTTAGATCCTAAAAATCTGAGGAATTATGTCCGAAATAAAACAGAGTAGTGTCTTATGGTCATTTTGTTTATTAGTCTTATGAATGATAGTAAAGTGTTGAAAGAAGGTAACATACATTGAAGAAAAGTGGTCAAATGCAGAGTGATTTGGATAGGATATGTGGACTGGTAACATGAAATCAAAACAAACTAATAAAAAAAGGTCAACTAATTAAGATCACCCATAGGTAAGATAAACATTATTAATACAATGTTATTGGAAGTCATTTTTCCCAAAGTCGTTTAAATAACATGTTCTGTCATTTTCATCATGTATGTATCCGATGTCTAAAAAGACTAAAGGTACACTACACTGTTAGTCAACAGAGTGGATGGGCTTATTTAACATCTTTGCTGTCAACGTCAGTTGGCTGCATATACAGTGTACCGCCAGCCGACCAACTGCCATTGTTGCTCTGTACGAGTCTGCTCCACTGTTCTGTGCAACTCTGCTCATACTCGCTCTGTGACCACTGCCCGTTTTAAACAGTGTACCCCTGGTCTTTTAGAACAGCACATACATAACTGATAACAGCACACTGTAAAAATGTGTTTTTTATTACACCCTTCAGCTGCAAACATGTGGAGACTACACTTCACTGACTCACAAAGAAAATATTTACCATGTGAGGAACATAGTTTTCAGAGATTAAATAAGAGACAAAAATATATGTATATACTTACTCAGGAACAACTGCTCCACAAAAATTAAACTTTTATCACTATTTTTATTGATAATTATTACTAAAAAATAAAAGTTGTTTCCTGATAACATATACATTACTTGCCTCCATGGAGTCTCCTGTCAGTTCCATTGTATGTCGCTCTGATTCTATAAGTTTTCTTTTTTCTTCCATGTCAGAAATAAGAGTTTCACGGAGTTCAATCTTTTTTTCTTCAAACTCCTTTGCAGCTGCCTTCTTCTCTATTACATAATCTTTTTCAACACATTCAATCAAGTAGTCTCTTGAGATAGCATTTAAACGTATCCTGCAATTTAAAAAAAAAAAAAAAAAAAAAAAAAAGAATAATAAAGATTTGTTATGTTACTCTCCATTAAATAAATTTAAACAGTCATTAAACACTAATATTTATTGAATAAAAAATTATTCTCTTCCAATTCATCAGCTGAGAAAAATTCTCTAACACTCAGCCAAAAAGGATGTGAAAGCAGAAATATATTTATTCAAATCTGTGAATTATTCTTGTCTTTATTGTCTGGCAATCCACTTTCTTTCTGAACATGGAGGCATCTTTGAACTGTTCCACCCTATATTCATCCCCAATTATGCTACTTTTAGAATTGCTAAGTTTTTATGATTAAATATCACCTACACTAAAGTGATAAGCAAAAACAGAAAGAAGTATTCAGCAGTAGGCTCATTCTTTTCGGAGAACAGAGCTGAAATCTATGTCTATCGATTAGTATGACAAGTGACAAAAAAGAAATGGGCTAGGGTTTGGTATTTTGAAAAGCATAACCTTAAAATGGAACCTTAGAATGGAGGTGCTTAAACATTTTATACTGATTTTATGACAGTACTGAAATTATTTCATATGCCAAAAAAGTTGTTTCTGCATGCTAAAGAAGTGATACAGGTTTGTACCAAGAAAATTTCCATGAAAATGAGGTAACTAGTTCTTGTATCAGTTCTTGCATGTATTTGTGCAGCTGAAAGCAAGATGATACATAGCTTATCTTAACAACAGGTTTGGAAATCTCCAAGGATAGACAGCTATGGTGCGCAGACAGAAAGAGCAGTTATTTCTGTTTACTTATTGGTGCCGGCAGCGAGACAAAGGTATCAGGGACATGCAAGCCTCATGATTAATTGGTGCCCCCCCCCCCAAAAAAATTGCTTTATTATACCTGAATCTGTTACCATGCAACTGTTAGCATGTAAAAGTTTTTGCTAACTTCCTATTTCTGTGCCTTTTTGCTTCTATTTATACAAGATGCCACAAAGTCCTGAATTGTTACAATGAAACACAACCCGTTAACTTTATGAAACAGAGACATGAGCTTTTTGCAACAGGTTTTACATATCTTGAAGTTTTCTCTATATTTGTTGTGTATAAACTGCAACTTTCACAAGCCCTGCATGCAAATCACCTTCCTTTGCAGGCTAAATTTGCTGCTTCCCTGGTGACCTCAATTCAAGATGACAATGGATACCTGCAGAGGGTGATGTTATCTGACAAAGACATTTTCTTTGTCTGGATAAGTCAACCACCATAATGTTTGATGATGGTGTTGTGAAAATAAAAGTATCACATGCGAACGCTTTTATTGCATTCCCAAAGTCAACAACTAGTGTGCTCTTATGCACAACAGATTAATCAGCCCATTTAAAACAATTACCGGGCAATTTATTGTGATACAATTCATCAATACCTATGCCTTCAAGTATTAAACCTGCAACTGACCATAATGTTCCTATAATCTGGCACACCTGTTCATTGGTCTGGCAATGTTACGAACCTGTTGAATAGAAATCTCCCTGGGAGATTGACTGGTTGTGATGGGCCAATCATCTTGCCACACTGCAGCCCCATGGAGTTTTGGTTGTTGTGATGTCAAGGATCTGTGTCTACGAAACCGCAGTATCAAATTTTTCCACATTTCTTATATGCAAAGTTGCGGTATTGTTAATGGTTGCTGTTGTTCTGTGGTTGGAGTTGGAACATTGTCCAAACATCCCGAGGGCAACTAGAGGTGCACATGTGAAAGAGAAGAGAATGTAAAGAAAATTTTGTGAGATGTACAACATGTTGCAAAAAAAACACTCATTCTCTACCTTATAGAGTTTATGAGGAATTGTCGCGATTTAAGATGCTTGCCCCAAAGTGGTGAGCGAGGTGGATAACAGATAGCTCCCACAAGGGCTTGCGATAATAGGTATGGTAGGTTATATGCTTGATTGTTTAGGCTTGCAAGTTCGATTTCTCTACTAAGTCAATTCACAGGTCGCTTTTAGGTTCACATCTGATTTATTTACCAAGCACATACATCTATACCAACCACCACCATTAATTATACTAGTTCATCTTGACCATGAATTAGGCTATACAGTACTTCATTTCCTCCGAATGCAAGTTCTGACCATGCTTCTGTCTACTGAGTCTACATACTGTGTCACTACTACTAGCTTGTTGTTCGTCACGAAGCACTTGCCTAACGTGATCAGTGGACAACATTTTAATACTTCTACGTCCACTATAAAATTATACAGGAGCATGCAGTGACCTTGGCCCAACTCCTGCGGCAGGCAGCTACAGACCGACCCTCGCGGCAGCTAGCCTCAGACTGACTCAACAATTACTTTTTTGCCCCGCACGCCTCCACTCACAACAATACTTCGTGGCAACTTCAGATTTAGAAATAATATACCTGGTTTAATATTGTTTTGTCGCAGAATGTGTCATTATATCTGTAACAGAACTTTGTGGATAATGTGTACTATTAGTAAAAGCCATTATTATCTTAGTATCTAGAATAAGATTCACATTTATGTAACCTCAAATTTGAAAAAAAAAACCTAATATATCAGTTATGAGCAGCAGCACTGAACGAAAATCAAAGCTAATCTGATAAAGAACATGTTTGTATACAGATAATAATGGAGTTTCAGGAAAGACATAATTACATCGGGATTATGTCCTCACAAATAGCTATCAAAACATAAGTTTTTCTGAATAATAAATAAAAGAGAAAGAGACAAACATATCTGTAAGGAGCATATCAATATACTTACAGTAGAAATTCTACAGGAACAACAACTCCAATCACACTCTCTGCCTTTACGGAACTAAAGTCAACTAAACTCGTCACATTATATTGGATGAACAATATTTTAAATTCCACAAACACACCTTTAACTGCCAACGTGGCCTATGAATTAATAAAAAAAAAGTGTATTTTTAAACAATTTGATGTAAAATATAATAATGTTAATTTTTACGTATATGATATATATTTTACAACAAGTGAGCAGGGGATAATCAATGAAAACATACTGAACTTCACGTGGGCTCGAACCCAGTACCCTCACTTCCGCAGATCAATGCGCAACCGTTCAGCCACTTTGCCTTACACAGAAACGTGCCTCGTCCATTATATAACAAAAGTAAACATATATATATATATAAAGATACAACATTTCAAGTTGAATAGTTGATGATGATCTATATAAAGAATCAAACTGTTATAACAGAAATAATCAGTCAAATAAAAATATGATTGATAGATGGGGAAGGAAAGTAATTTTCTATTTCGGCAATATGTCTGTTCTTTTGATACCGCCTAGCTATAAGACAAGTTTGCTTGAACAGGAAATTACCACAGCACTGCCAGAAATCAGAAATCGTGGCAACACTGGAAGAAGGAGTTGTGGCAACGTCGACCAGGAAATAAGTGCGAACTTTCCTATTTCCTTCGGCCAAGAAGAATACCTGTATAACACTAAATAACATGTCATAATTTATCACGATCAGCTCATTTTGCTAAAGATTTTATTGATGTTCACTACAATTATTCAACTTAAGGCAGCTAATCAGAGTTTTTAATTAAAAATACTGTTGGAATCCGTATTAATTGTACGAGGGCAATCCAAAAAGTAAGGTCTCCCAAGCATTTTCTTTAATGTATACATTGTTTTAAAGATTGAGCAATCATCTATTTTTCTACATCATCACAATTCGGCAAACGCATTTTTGTAGATGCTGTGACAGTTTATAAATAATGGAGTGTGGTGGGATAAGCGCTGATACGCTGGCCTCTCATTCGGGAGGACGCAGGTTCGAATCTTCGTCCGACCATCCAGATTTGGGTTTCAATCGTTTCCCCAAATCACTATGTGAATACTGGAATGGTTCCTTTAAAAGGCCATTGGAGAAATCCTTGCTACAACTCCTTTCACGCCTCTAATAACCTCGATGTCGACAAGGTGTAAAACCATAAGCAAAAAAGGAAAAACAATATATGCTCACCTCATGTCTTTGAGCAAGCATTGAACTTCACCTTTCATGTCTTAGTCGGTCAAATATTTTCGCAGCTTAGGAAGAGGTGGTAGTCACTGTATGCCCAGTCTGTGGGTGTGTGATTATTTTCCAACCAAAGTTTTGCAGAAGAGCGACGGTGTGATGAGCAATGTGTGGACCAGCTATGTCGTGATCAATGCTTCCTTGCTTACATTTCGTCTTCTTCGGTTCTGAATTGACCTTCTGAGTTTTTTCAGTGTTTTACTGTAGCTGCAGTAGTAGTAGTTGTTGTGGTCAAAGCTTGCATTAACTCGACTAACAATGACTCCTTCCCATTCAATTTTTTTCTTTCTTATGGCATTATGGGGCGTCCATAAATTACGTGAGGTGTATTGGGGGGGGGGGGAGGAGAAATCTCACCAAGGGTGATTTTGGATTTTTTTTTTTTTTGGACTGTAGAGCTAAAAATAAAGTCTATGACGCAAAAGTGGAATTTAGGGAGGTATTTCTCGAAAACTGGGGGTTTAACCCGGCTTTGGAAGGATGGGACCTAAGAAAAAGGTCTCCACAAGTTGCAAAGGCAATTTGTATGGGGGGTCCTCACGGACCAAATCTCACGGTCTCACGAAGTTTCACCAGAAAAGAGGGGGGGGGGAGCCTGAAACCCGGAAGAAGACCTCACGTAATTTATGGATGCCCCCTTACCCTTCGTCTACGTCGAGGTCGTTAGAGGCGGGAAAGGACTGAGGAAAAGGAACTGGAAGAAATCAGGCCTTGGCTTTTTAAAGGAACTATACCAGCATTTGCCTGGAGTGATTTGGGGAAACCAAAGAAACCCCAAATCTCGATGGATGGAGGAATTCGAAGCCGTCTCCTCCCGAATGTGACACCAGAGCGTTACCACTCACCCGTTAGCTTCACTTTTTCATTACTAGTCGTATTTGGTCTACGATTACATCCATAAAATTATTTTAAAAATCTACTTAAAGCAAAGTTAATAATTTTAAATGATAAGTGAGATGATTTGATGAGAGGGTGAGTTTCCAAAACAATCTCTGAAATCAGAAAAACAATTCAAATTTATTTTTTCTGTCTCTCTTTCTCATTCTCAACCCCTCTCCCTTTATTTTATTCTTAGCAGCTATAAATTAAAGAAATTTAATATGCCAGATGCTTCATATTCTGTTCCGCTCATAAAATTCATATATTACTAAGTTGATAGATATAAGAAGATTGTCTTGCACCGCAGTGGTATGAGACTGAGTCAGCTACCTCAATTCAAAATTACTTCCTAGTAACAGAATTTATTTACTTCTAGTTTTGCATCCAATCCCATTTTTATATTTAACCTACTATTATTTCTTTTACACTTTTGTCTTGCTTTGATCTGTATTTATTACAGAATATTCCGTTATTATTTTGTTCATGTTATTCAGTAACTCCTTCATATACTCAGTCCGTCCTGTTAACAGGACAGTGTCATCAGAAAATCCTACTATACTGGTTACTGGTTTTGTCTTCGTGAGCACTTAAGCCACATTCAAATTCCTCTTTTACTTCTTTTATAGCTTCCTGCACATCTAAGCTGAATATTAGTGGGGATGAACTGCAACCATATCAGATACTCTTGTCAACTGATTGGTGAATCTCATGATTCTCTACTTTTATTATAGCCACTTGATTCGTATATCGATTATAAAATATTTTACTATATCGATATGTAAGACCTGACTTTTTTTAAATTTTGAACATCTTGTCCCGCCTTACATTACCAAAAGCTTTTTTTCTAAATCAACAAACGCTATGAAAGTTACTTCGTTTTTCTTGATCGGTGATAAGAATTGATTCTCTTGTGGTACGGTTTTTCCAAAATTCAAACTGTAGCTACTGTATATTTTATTCCAACCCAAAGAATTTACATTATAATGTCTGTCTCAGAATGACAAGCAATAATTTCTTTTGAAAGATTAAATATTGCAAAATCTTATAGGCATTCAATCAGAACATTGTAGGAGGAAAACTGAGGCATAAAATTGAAATTCAGTGCAGGAATGTCAGTGTGGCAAGATATTCAGTTGACAAATGCGTAGAGATGGTCCAATTCTACAAGCTTGTGGGTCCTGAAAAGGACCTCCTGGCTCCTTTTTGTGTATCCTTTGACCGAGAGATCTATTCAGACAGTTCGGTCTCATCTTATCGCTGTTGTTTTCTTAGCACCACCCAGGGGTCACGTGTAGGGCAATTGAGGTTATACCTACGGACGTGAAGCAACTTTATCAGCTGATCTGGAAACGTTAGATGACTACTTCAAGAAATGGTGCCTCCATCTAAATCATCAGAAAACAGTTATTTCAACATTTCATTTACGCAACAGACAAGCACACTATAAACCAGAAGTTAAATTCAGAGGCCAACTCTTGCCTTTTTGCGGCACACCAAAATATCTGGGTATAACACTGGACAGAACTCTAACTTTCAAACAGCATCTCTCAAACGTGGCTGCCAAAGTCAAAACGAGAAACAATATTCTCCATAAGCTTGCAGGTACTTTATGGGGAGCCAGTGCTCACATTCTAAGATCCACAGCCTTAGCTCTGTCATACTCTGTTGCTGAATACTGCTGCCCATCCTGGCTCAATAGTGCCCATACAAAGAAGATAGTTGTGCAACTCAATCAGGCAATGAGGATAATTACAGGATGTATTCATAGTACGAACACCATATGGCTTCCAGTGCTATGCAACATCTCACCTCCAGCACTAAGAAGATAAGAAGCGCTCTTAAAAATCTGGAAAAATATCCTGAAGAACCCTCAGCTGCCTATACATCATGACATGATTCAAGCGAAACATCAACGCTTGAAATCAAGAAAACCACCATGGCGCACAGCAATCAACCTCACAGAGTCCTCTTTCAACACCGATAAGCTGTGGACAACTCAATGGGAGCAGTCATCAGTAGCCAATAAAAATCTAGTTGAGGACCCCTCAGTAAGGTTACAAGGTTTCGATCTCCCTAGGCGGCAGTGGAGAATCATCAATCGAATTCGAACAGGACAAGGCAGATGCGCCTACTTATTATACAAATGGGGCTGGGTAGATTCTGCAAATTGTGACTGTGGATCCACCTTACAGAAAATCAATCACATCGTTTCTGACTGTCCTCTTCGGGCCTACAAGGAAACAATGGCAGAAATCCATGATGCGTCGATCAGTGCAGTTGACTGGATTAAAACATTAGATCTCGAGATATGAAATTTTACAAGCTTGTGATATGTACATTTCCTATTGTGTACCTCGTAAATAATCATACGATAAATAAATAAGTGTGACAAGGAAACCAGTATTAAACGCTTTGTAAACACATTTCCGTCTACTAAGATATTTTAGAATTACACTCTAGCTGCGGAGAGTAGTACCACCAATTTATTAAAAAAAAATTTAACAATTAGCTGTGTTATTGCTCAGCGTGATAATTTAATTCCAACTAACTCTTAATGAAAGACATACTTGAAGAAAAAAAATGAGAAAACATTATAGAGAATTACATCATAACTACATTGAAATTTCTTGTTTTACCACATTTTATTGAGACTGCAAATTTCTGGTTTGAGGTCTTTGTTCAAGTAGAATGTGAAGTAGGATTTTTTTTAACATTTCTACAAAAAGACTTAAATGTTACCTATTGGGTTACTAGCAAACCGATCAATTTTGCTTGTCGTTTTTGGTTTAATACTACTTCATTAAACAACGGGATTATAATATGACAATATCTTCCATATAAGAGGAAGCTTATATTCAATTTGAATTTGATAGCTGCTAAAAAAAAATTTAAAAGTTCTGGGCGTGGTGCGTGAACGGTTAACGTTGTGGCCTCATATTCAGGAGGACACGGGTTCGAATCCCTGTCCGGGCAACCAGATCTGGGTTTTACATGGTTTCCCCAAATCACTCCAGGTGAATGCCCGGATGCTTCCTTCAAAAGGCCATGGCCGAGTTCCTGCCCGTTTCTTGCCCCAATTCGATCCCACCTCTAATGACGAGGCGTAAAGCCGAAGCAAAAAAAAAAAAAAAAAAATTTAAAAAGGGAGAGAGGGGCGAAAAGAATAGAGAAAGAGAGAGAAAATGAAATTTGAATTGCGTTTCTGATTTCAGAGATTTTTTGCTATCCCCTCTCTCATCAGATGAAATCACTTCTGCACATACATTTTAATTTACGATTTTTAACTCTGTTTTCAATAGATTTTTGAAATAATTTTATGGATGGCATCATAGACCAAATACGAAAAATATTGAAAAAATGAATCTAATGGCTGAGCGTTAACACTATGGCTCCGCATTTGGGAGGAAGCGGGTTTGAATTCCTATCTGGCTATCCAGATTTGGATTTTTCTTGGTTTCTCCAAGTCACTTTGTGTGAATGGCAGGATTATATCTTCGAAAACCCATGGTCCGAATTCCTTCCCATTCCTTGTCTCCATTCCCACCTTTAACCCTTAAACTGCTACGGTTTGCCCGGCCAAGCACACGCTGAGTGCGGCTTTATTTAGGCCTAAGTGTTTACCTGCGCTGGAATGCCGCGTTTCGACCGGACCGCTGTGTACTGAATATGTATGGAGCGTTGTGTCTGACGTTCTTCTGCTGTCGCTCTGTGATTTGAAACCACAGATACAAAATAACTGCTGTTAATATAACATCTAAGGTTTTTCAATTTAAAGCTCCTCTAAAAGTGAATGTCTGCGTTATCAAACATGCCAGTACTTCATATACTAAATAGATATTACAGCAACGGAAATGTTTTTAGTTTGTGAGCGTAGTAATTTATCTGGAGAGAACCTTTCCGAATACCTTTCACAAATTCTGCACATATTTTCCAGCCTTCTTTTTGACCCGGGCTATGAAATGCCACTGGCGAAGTTAAAAATATATTTTTAATTTTTTTTTGTATTTCGTTTAGTTTTAGAGGCGTATAAATGTAATATAATTGTTACTCTGCAGTTACCCATGGTTATTAATTCTTTTTGTGTGATAAGCCTTGAAAAATGGTACAACACACAGTGATACATTACATGTTCTGCATTGGTTTCTCAACGCACTTTTTGTATCGAACATGCAGCGCATTTACGCATTGGCGTGCTCTTTTTTGAATTTGCAATATGAATGAAATTTGGAAAATGTCTCCCAGTAAATCCTTGACGATATTTTTTATCAGAGCGTCTTCCATTGCTAGGTTCGTTCTGTTCTGTGGCATATGCTTCAACAACTTCTCTAAGGGGGCGTCCATAAATTACGTGAGGTGAAATGTGGGGGGGGGGGGGGGCGGCGAAATATTACCAAGGGAGAGAGGGGGTCAACAGAAATCTCACGTGAAATTTTTGGACTGTAGAGTTAAAAAAAAAAAAGTCTACAAATGACGTGAAAGTCGATATATTTTCTCGAAAAGTGCAGCTTTGGAAGGTTGCGACCGAAAAAAAGGTCTCAAAAAGTTGCGAGGGCGATTTCGGGGGAGGGGGGGGCGTCTCACGGACCTGATCTTAGAAGACGGGGGAGGGGGGGGGTGTCAGGAAATCCTGAAAAACACCTCACGAAATTTAAATTTATGGTTGCAACAGATGAAACTCTGCAACTGGCATTTTTCGTCCAGTTACTACTCGGTGAAGAGCGTGAGCATTTAAAATGCAGTGTTCGAGAATGTGGAAAAAGAACTTTTTAAAGCACTTCATAGTGAAAATATAGTGTGAATTGATTCTCACGTATCTGTTGGTCTCATCAGCAATAGATATCATATGATATTCTGTTAGAAATATCAGTAAAAATGAAAAACTGCTGGAATGTTAACGTAATCCACATTTGTGTCCTGCAGCTTAAACGACAAGCACATGCTGTCAAATAGACTTGCGCACAATGGTTCGCGAAGGGGAGCGCTCAGTTTAGTTTGCAGCTCCCTCGCGAACTAGTTCGCTGTTTAGTTCGTTAGTTCGCGTCTCGAATTCAGAGAAACAGATCGTTTGCTCGCCTTGCTACCGCTACTGCACGCGCTATTTTGTTTGTTAAGTCAGTTTTATTAGGACATAATCATTTTTTTGTCGTTTCTAAATGGAATTTAATATGACCTTCTTAACAAAAGTTATTGCTTAATAATAGCCCTTTCAAATTACATTAGCATGAACAGTTGGTGCCGATAAACCAAAGTGCTCATTGTCCTTTACACAAATGGGTAAATTGAATAATTGTGCTGTTTTTACTATTTACTTTACATGCATTCGTAGAATATTAATTTTTTAAATGGATTTGTTTATTAGTTCATGGAAGAAACATTACTTATAAAAGGCGCTAATGATCCTGCCGTCGACGCGCCCTTAAACCACAACAAAAACAACAACAACAACAACAACAACACAACATTACATATAAAATATTATAAACGCATTTATTTTGATGAATTAAAATACCCATTTATAAGTAATCGGCTTTTTTATATAAATAAAGTTTTGTAAATCATGGACAAAATATAATTCTACTATTGGCTACAACTTAAGCGGTAGCGCTCAATTTAGTTCGCGAACGGTACCGCTCAGTTTAGTTCACGAACGGTACCGCTCTCTATAGTTCGCGACCGGGAGCGCTCTGTTTAGTTCGCAAACGGTACCGCTCTCTTTAGTTCGCGACCAGGAGCGCTCTTTTTAGTTCGCGAACTAGGTCCTTCAAGACAGCTCGCTTTGCTAGCGCTACTACACGCGCTCTCTTGTTTATTATGGTAGTTGTGGTTATCGATGGTTGTCTTTTGATTGTTAATGGGATCAAAGTGTATTTTATTTTCACATTCCACGTTAAATTTCCGTTTGTGACTTCTGCAATAATTATTAATGTTGAACAATTTATTTTTCTTTTATTTTTATATCTGTGTCTTCAGTGAAATGAGTCTACAAGGAACTGTGTTTCCTTTTAGATAATAAACTAAAACAAAAGTTGGTTTTCGGGAACGGATCGAACGAACTAACGAACTAAGGAGCGAGAGATCTGGGAAATAGTTCGCGTAGTTCGCCTGTGGGAGCGCTCTTCCGAACTAGTTCGTTTGCAAACTACACAAGACTACTGTCAAACGCGTCACTAAAGCATTCTCTTTTTCCACACATTTCGCTCGCACAATCTGTAGCTTCAAACTCTGAAAAATTTTCACATCTTGTGGAGACAAATGGTCATTTACCACTAGCTGATGTACACAGCTTAGGAAAATTACACCGAGAGCCTGTCGAAGGGTTATCACTGTCATCCATATCAAAGTGATCATATTCACTGTCGCTTCTAGTGAGAATCTCTATGATTTCTTCCGCGGTACAAACACGATGGCGTATTCGGGAGGACGATGGTTCGAATCCCCATCCAGGCATCCAGATTTGGGTTTTCCATGGTTTCCCCAAATCACTCCAGGTGAATGCCGGGATGCTTCCTTCAAAAGGCCATAGCCAAATTCCTTCCCATTCCTTGCCCCCCATTCTTTACCATCTCTCGCTGTTAAGAGACGTTAAGCAGTTTAAAAAAATTATGACTGTGTGCCATTTTCTCAGCGAAAACTAAAAGGAAAAGAGCAACACAAATTAGATAGCAGCTGCCAACACTAAAGGGCTGAATGAGGAAAACAACTAACCACCCTGGGTGGAAATATGGCTTCATGGCCAGGCCGTTAAGAGGCTAGCGTGTTAACACGTGCAGAGCACACAGGGACCAGGGCGGCCGGACGTGTTAATGCGTGCAGAGCACAGACAGAGTGGCAAGGCGGCGCGTGTATAAACATCTGGAGCACCTGGGCGCAGTAGTAGCCACATGTGTTAACATGTCTATAGCAGTAAAAGGGTTAATGACAAATCATAAATCCAGACACATAATGTAACCAGACGACGTGATTTCGATGATGTTGAAGCCCGAGAAGATTTCTTTCAGTGTTACCTCTGTGAAAGCTTTCATAGTTACGTGTGCAGTTTGCTAAGAAGCACTCAGTCATGAATCTTTCCTTAAGTATGTTGTTTCCTGAAGCAAGCAGGTAAGAGTCGATGCTATATTTTACGCATAAGTTAGTTGTAGGTTCGACTTGTTTAAAATAAATGCAAAAAAATAATTGGAATGCCTAGACTCGAACCGAGGACCACGCATTTACAAGACTAGACTGTTAGCCACAAGCCAACGGAGCTCATATTAACAGACAGCTCATGCAGTGTGTAAACAACCATATCCTACCTCAGAAGTCAGTTACATTCAACTGGCATTAGACCATTATCCGGAATAATCTCTTTATAATTGTTTCAATAGTTTTGTAGAACTAAAAATTCTGGATCTTTGAACATTTTACACCCACTTCTTGGACCACACACCTCATTATGTGTTGCATTATTGCAACTAATTAGCCACATCAATATATAAATAAATATTGTTATAGTTTTACGCTAATCATTTGGAATAAAATGTATAACCGAACCTCATTTTTACTGCACTTTATTGCAATCTTGTTAATTACAACTTTAACAATATGTTTCACAATCTGAATTTAAGAAAAGTATAGCTGG
The DNA here is from genome assembly GCA_031002005.1 of Vandiemenella viatica. NCBI lineage: Eukaryota > Metazoa > Arthropoda > Insecta > Orthoptera > Morabidae > Vandiemenella > Vandiemenella viatica. Next base: position 30,142 of record JARYHS010001973.1, on the reverse strand, counting down.
AACCGAATTTCGTCCGACTGAGGTATGGTCAGCGATATCTTGCCGAATATTACAGTAATCCAGGGACAGGAAAATGCGTTACTTGTCTCGGGATCAGTCAGTTGTCTTTTACTGAAATGTGGGGAAAGATTGATGAACTAGCCTGCCAATAAGAATGGTCAATGGGCAGGCGGAGTCTTCCTGCTTTGTTCCAGGTATTGACATAAGGAAATGAATAACAGATGGCACTGAGTTGAATACCTGCAATGATGCCACATTGTGCGAAATAAGGGACTTAGTCTCAGGCGCCCACAATCAATTTTTTTTCCAAAGAGTGTACTTTTCACAGATGAAGCCTTTTTCACCAGAGATGTAATAGTAAATAGTTGTAATAGTCATGTTGAGCAGGTGAGAATCCCCACACTGCAGTTGTGAAAAGCCATCAACGAAGCTTATCAGCCAACGCGTGGGCAAGCATAGTCAATGACTACATACTAGCCCCTTTTCTTTTTCCTCCTCATTTAAATACACCAATGCACACAGTGTTTATCAGAGACATGTTACCAAGGTTCCTGGAACAAATCCCACTTGTTAATTGTCAATAGATGTGGTTCCAACATGATGGAGCCCCGTCTCACTTTGGCTGAGGCTTAGTGAACACCTGGATGAGATATTCTCTGAAAAGCGGATAGAAAGAAGTAGTGCCGTTCCACGGCCAGCATGTTTACCTCACCCACTTGTTTTCTCCTTGTGGGACCATTTACAAGATGCCTGTCAAAATTGAAGAGGATCTTATGGCAAGAATTCTCGCTGCCTGTGACATTGTTCAAACGACACTGGGTAAATCAGAAGGGGTATGACAGAACTATGTGTGACGACGCCATGCCTTCATTGACGGTCGGAGACGCTAGTTTGAACAACTGTTGTAAATGTAGCAGCTTGTGAAAGTTGGGTGGATTCTTTATTACTGTACCACAGCCTTATGATTTTCAGTCTCTCTGACATTAAGTTGTGTATGTCATTACTAGTCCAATAGGAGAAATTATCTGAGGATATTGGGGAGTATTCAAAGGGAGTTCTGAACATAATGATCAGGGTTGCAAGTTGGGACACTTAGCTTGAGCACAGTGTGAGGCTAAGGCAGAACTTGAGTAAATTTTTGCCTATAATTTCTGATTCTGTTGTTTCCCTTACCTCAAATTGATACATTTACCCTTCTCCATCATCCCTGAAAGTATTTAACATCATCATGGAATCACCCTATATATTTCAGATTGACTGCTTGGCTAATAAGAATATCAAGTTTTAGAGGGCATAAAGAACAAAGGAATCATTATAAATTGTAGATGTAAGAACTTCAAATTAATATAGTAAGATCAGCAAATATTTACAATTTGGTGCAGAAGTGGAACTATTGAACTTGTATTCACAGCAGGTCACTAAATAACATTTACAGACTTTTGATATACTATTTTGTCCTTAATTATGCTTCTGATAGCTACTATATTTACTTCAAGTTTGTGGATATTAAAATCTGATAAAATAAACACAAATTAAAGTCACTACACTGATGAGCTTTTGTAATCCATCAATTTTTCTGTAAAATGTGTTAAATTCTTCAAGTAACAATTTAACGATAAATTCAGTAATTAAAAAAGTCATAGTACATTTTACAGTGGAAAGTACATATGGGGAAACTACGAGGGCTGTAGAAAATCCAAGAGATAGCGCGCATAGTGTCAAAAACTATTTCTTAGCTCTCAGCTAATTCCATCACTTGGTTTCATTGTTATTGTTGATTGAAGCAGACAGATATTGTTCATTTAGAAAAATGGAAAATCAGAGTTTTGTGAGGTGATTAAACATTTTTATTTACAAGACTTAAGAGATCAAAGGTGAGATTGTTGAAGTTCATGGCACATCTGCTGCTGCGTTTGCAACTGTTTGCAATTGGGTAAATGAGTTTAAACATGGATAAACATTCACACAAGATGAACAATGTTTGGGTTGGCCAGTGGAAGTGATTACTAGTGAACTCGTTGCCAAAATCCACGATATGGTTTTGAGTTATAATTTACCACATGACTCTACTTCTGTAGTTCCACAAAAAGTTATGTTCAGAGAAAAGGCCATCCGTAAAGTACGGAATTTGTAAATTTTCCTATGACTAGTCAAGTAAACTGAGAAGAGCTGATTAAGACAGTTCAGCTGCAGATGAGGAAGGAAGCTCAGAGAAGAAAGAAGCGGCATGACCGAAGAGGGAAAGCAACCGACTACGAGCCAGGCGATCTGGTACTGATGCAGACTCAATATAAATCCTCAAGTTTATATAATGAAATTCGAAAGTTCAAATATTTGTACGAAGGTCCTTATAGGATTTCAAGTTGTTCTAGGGAAAATTCCTATGTCCTAGTGTACCCAGATGACCAGAGTATCAGAGATTCCTTCAATGTGATGGCACTTCGATCTTACAAACTATTACAGGGAGGAGTGAACAACTGAAATCGGAGACACCCTTTATCCTTGTTTATACTTTTAAATTTCTGGTGTATTTTCATTGCCCAATCGCTACGGCGAATAAACCCTTAATTTTCCAGCTAAGGCCAGCAAAATAAGTCTGCATTTTCTGTGCTTTTTCTTGCCAGAGAAATGTCAAAACTTAAGCAGCAGCAGCATTAGGCTTTGTTGTAGTACAGTGTAAATTGTGTGAAGTGCCCTAACAAGTAGGAATGGTCTAGAGATGACTGACCTCCACAGTGAAGCGTAGCCAAGGACTCCAACCATAGAGCCAGCAGTAAAAGTGATAGTATAATTTTCATGGTGTATGTGTAGCTTTTTTTTCAGGATTATTTTTCTTGTGTACTGACAGTCTGTGCGAGAACTGTGATCACAAGAGAATACCAATTTTATGTGTTCTTTCTTTGTATGTTTTTGGATTTTGTTTGTTTCCTTTTTGTCTTCAAGCTGTATATTCAGTTGTTCTATGTTATTTAGTTTAGACGGTTGGCCACCCAAAAGTTTATAAATGTGTATGTTAGTCTAGAATTGTGATATGAAATTTTCTGTTTTTTCTTTTTTTCAATGATAATTCTTCAGTTTTTCTGGAAAAATAACTGAACAATTATCACAGTCAGCAGATGGGGAGTGTAACATCACAGTTACCTTCCGCCGACTGTGAAGTAGTGCCTGAGAAGCGGATTAACACATTGTTTTTGAGTTAGTCAGTAGCTGGCCGCCGCAGGTGTCATATCCGGATTATCGCGGAGCATGGCTCGCGGAGTATGGCTCACATATCAAAAGCATTGGCTGATATAGCTACTGTGTAATGTAATTTTAGTGTGTGGACTTTGTTTAAGAAGAACTTGACGTGGTCAAGAGGAGCAGTGAGAGTAAAAAGTGAAGTTTGAACAGTACTGAGACGAACTGTGAACATTAGGTAATGATTGTAGATAACTTAGCTAGGAGCAGATACAACTGCTAATTTTCCATTCAAGAATTCTGTAATCTTTCAGATAACGAAGTTTCAATTAGTATTTATCTTGAAATTTGATGGTGGCCAACCAGTTCGTGAGTGTTAATATGCTTTGCCAATTAACTTGTTGTGTAATGAACGTAATGACTTTTTACCAATTATTCTCCCACCTTCAGCTTAGAACTGGCTTGGTTTCATCAACTGGTGACCGCGACATTAAAGAACTATATTAATCAGTAACGTAATTAACTATAAGGCGTCTTACAGAACTTATTAACTGTGATTAGGACTTTATTTAAAATCAACCCATTCAATAAGGACACAAATGTCTTACAAGCTGCTTAAACTTAAATCACAAATCTGTAGTTTAAAGATGTCTCCTAATGAACTTAGTGAAAGAAAGGAATCATGGAATTAAAAAAGTTTTAAGTTTAAAAACAGATTTTCCTTTCATGCTGCGGAACTATTAGTTTTATTGGATAAAATGTATCTAACATTCTAATCCAGATTATATTCTAACTTTGTGCCAAATTTCATTCAAATCTGTTGAATTTTTATGGTGTTCCACCAAAAGTTTAGCATTTCTAACATTAGGAACCCGCCAGTGTTGCTGCACATTTTGAGGCAACACCACAATTGATCGGGGAAGTAAACAGGACCAGGTTCAACTCTTGGGGTTGTACTGATTGCAGTTTCAGGTGGTTTTCTGCAATCATCGAGGCAAATCCTGGGGCAGTCCTAAATCTCCGCCTCATAAATTATACATTGCAGTAACAAAAAATACACTTACTACGCGCAGAATATAGTTACACATTTCAAATACAGATGACAACATATCTGCTTCCCAATAAAACTACAACAGGTCTAGCAAGCCGGTAACTGACTGATAAATATGTTTTTTTTAAAAGCATAAGTCTTTTATAAATAGTAGTTCCTAAACTGACCCATGAAAGTAAAGAAATTACATAAAAAGATGATGATGTATATTATTAGAATGTTATCCCCTTGAAATAAATGATGCCCTGTTATGGCATGTTAGTTAATATCCTTATAAAAAGAAAACCTGTTAGCAAAATTATTTTTTGCTTCAGCAATTTTTTTCATCAACAACAGCCTCATAATGTGCAAAGAAAGGGAATAAAGTTGGCTATGGTGCTCTTATAACCCGGAGTTGATACATGGAAAAGTGAAACCTTGATGGCCAAATCTGTATTTAATAATCACATTCAAAGAAATGTTACCACTAATCCATCTTAGTATTTTATAGCAGCATTTCTGAATCTTTCTCCACCTGAGAACCAATAAACTATAAAAAATAATGCTGTGGACCATTAACTTATATAGGACTAATTTTTTACCTATGTGTATAATATTAACATCTGGGACACACTTTATTGAAATATTATGAAGCAATAAATCCAAAAGCATGTTTTGAATTCCAATGAAAATACAGTTATGAAACTGGAAGTGAAATATTAAATGTTAATTACATACTGACCTGACAATATTAATTAACAAAATTAATGATAATGTTACTCTTGGCTGTAATTGGAAAAACCTAATTATTGTGTTTATGGACCTAGAAAAGGCATACGATAATGTTCCTAGATCAACTTTCTGGAAAAGTCTAAGAAAACTTAAAATTCCGGAGTACCTCATTCGAAAGATCCAGATACTGTACAATAATTGCAAGAGCTGTGTCAACGTTGAGGATGGTTACTCTGAATGGTTTAGTACAACCAAAGTAGTACAACAACGAAGTGCCCTTTCACCTCTTTTGTTCATAACAGTGATGGATAACATCTCAAAAGAACTAAAGAGAGCAATCAATAGAGACCTACAGGCATTGGTGTTTGCGGATGATGTGGCAGTATGGGATGAAACCGAAAAAGGAATACAAAACAAACTGAAAATGTGGAATAATAAGTTTGGAGAATATGGAATGAAACTAAAAATAAGCTGAAAGAATACAGACCGTCATATAAAATTACAAGACCACCAAGTTGAAGTTGTTGACCAATTAAGCTACCTGGAGAGCATAATTGCTAGTAACAGTAGAAGTGAGTTAGAAATAATGAATAGAGTGACCAAAGGAGCCAACTTCTACCGTACCATGCGAGGCTTACTATGGGACATGAAGGTTCCCAGAAGAACAAAAATTGTCTTGTAAAAATCACATCTCATTCCTATTCTCACATATGCTTTGGAAAAATATAGACTAACATCAAGGGACCTTATCAAGATCCAAGAATGTGAAATGAAGTTTCTTAGAATGGCCCTCCAGAAAACTAGACCACATAAAGAATGATGAGATTAGATCAAACCCAGAGCTAAGGGAATCCACGGAAGAGAGACTTAGGTCATCAAGACTTAAGTGGTTTGGGCATGTCAAGTACAAGACTTGTTTGGATAAAAGGATAGTGGGCAAAAGACCAGTGGGAAGACCAAGAAGAAGATGGACAGACCAACTGAAGGAGGACATGGAGATAAAAGGCTGGAACTGGGAATATACCAAGGACCAAGAAACTTTTCTGGATAGGAGACAGTGGAAAACGATCGTATACAACAACCAAGGCTCATAAACTACACCCGGGAAACTGGAGATGGTCCCCAATGATAATGACGATGATTGGCTGGAACCCATACTATACCACAGACCCATATGTAAAAAATAAAATGCAAGACTCTAGATCTTACCGCATTTCATTTCTGTTTATTTCACCACATGTTACCAACATAGCCACATTCTGTACTCCCCCACACCTACTACAAGACCTTCAGAAAACAGTCATTCAGTCATTTACTTAATCCTTAGATGAACAGCAATGTTTTTATGACAATTGGAAATGAATAGACTACTGTATGGACAGTGCTGTCCTATCCACATCCTGGAAATGCCAGATTTTTGGTTGATCATTGAAATATTTGTGGCTTTTAAAAAGTAGGTCTTGAAGTTTAGACTCACTTACAGCCTGTATGATATGAATGTGGTATCTAAATCTGTAATATTCTGCCTGCAGACCATCTCCACCATCTTCGCGGACTACAGATTGAGAAACACTGTGCCATAGCATTAAACACTTGTACACATTACCGACTTGTAATTTGAAGATCACAATTAACACTCATCGGACTAATGGCAGATCATTCATTTCCCAACTACAATAGCTGATTCCTCCCATAAACACAGATTCATATACTTGTGCTAACTAAATTTTGTTATATTTATGCTGCAAATGATAAACCATCAATGAAGTTTCAAGCATGCTTTCACTTTTATGACGTAACTAGGCTCGTACCCGTGACTCCGTACACGTGGATTAAGAATTTTTTTGCCAGAATTAAATATAGTAAGTTGTTGGTAACAAAGGATTAGTTCCAAACAATATCGAGTCGGCATAATATGACAGGAAAGCTATCACTATATCATTCTACCGTCGAACCTGCCTCTTGAAGAGAATTAATTTACAACATATTTCTGTCACTATTCGATAAGATCTCAAAATTTCGTGACTACAACTGTTAATCATACTGGAAAAAATATCCTGTGCCCTTCATACACATTTTCTTATAAAATTACATCACAACGATATAGCCATTTAGTCGTCAAAACGTAACAAAAAGACAGAGACTTACTTCCGTATTTATAATAATATTACTGTGGTTCACTCTCACACACTGACTGTGAACAACACCTGAGGGATCATTATAACGTAAAAAAGTGTACACCTACAACATTGCAAGACTACCTACGATTTGCCTCGCATTGCGCCCCTAACTTTCTAATATCTACAGTTTAACATTCAATCCGAATAACCTACGACCCATGCCTGACTCTTACGATGAAAAACAATTTTTAAAAATCTTAGCTTCCACGTAGATTTCAACCGGAGAACACGACGTTCGTAAGCAAGCTCTTTAGCCACTGAGCTTCCAGCTCACTACACGGAAACACGGTCTGAAGACGTGCATATCCAACGTGTCTATCTATCGCCGTATTTCCAAGTTATGAGAATCAATTGCCAACATATTTCTGTCACCATTCGATAAGGTCTCAAAATTTCGTGACTACAACTGTTAATCATACTGGAAAAAATAACCTGTGCCCTTCATACAGATTTCCTTATAAAATTCCATCACAACGATATAGCAATTTGGTCATCATAACGTATCAAAAAGACAGAGACTTACATCCCTAATTATAATAATATTACTGTGGTTCACACTTACACACTGACTGCGAACAAAACCTGAGGGATCATTATAACGTAAAAAAGTATACACCTACAACATTGCAAGAATACCTACGATTTGCCTCGCATTGCACCCCTAACTTTCTAATATCTACGGTTTAACATTCAATCCGAATAACCTACGGCCCAGGCCTGACTCTTACGATGAAAAACAATTTTTAAAAATCTTATCCCCGACGGAGATTTGAACCGGAGACCACGACGTTCATAAGCCAGCGCTTTAGCCACTCAGCTGCCATGCCACTACGGGGAAACTCGGTACGGAGTCGTCCACATCCAACGTGTCTGTCTACCGCCGTATTTCGAAGTTATGAGACAAATGTGTTATTTATACAGATAATTTTTCAACCAGATGTAGACAGTATTTTTCTCCTTGTTTCAAAAGATAAGTGTGCAAAGTTTCATCCAGAACAGATAAAAACTGTGGATTTGTATGAAGAACAAACAAAAGAACAAACCAACAAACAAACAAAAAAACATACATTCATCTTTATATATAAAGATTACTGTGGTTCACACTTATACACTGACTGCGAACAAAACCTGAGGGATCATTATAACGTAAAAAAGTATACACCTACAACATTGCAAGAATACCTACGATTTGCCTCGCATTGCACCCCTAACTTTCTAATATCTACGGTTTAACATTCAATCCGAATAACCTACGGCCCAGGCCTGACTCTTACGATGAAAAACAATTTTTAAAAATCTTATCCCCGACGGAGATTTGAACCGGAGACCACGACGTTCATAAGCCAGCGCTTTAGCCACTCAGCTGCCATGCCACTACGGGGAAACTCGGTACGGAGTCGTCCACATCCAACGTGTCTGTCTACCGCCGTATTTCGAAGTTATGAGACAAATGTGTTATTTATACAGATAATTTTTCAACCAGATGTAGACAGTATTTTTCTCCTTGTTTCAAAGGATAAGTGTGCAAAGTTTCATCCAGAACAGATAAAAACTGTGGATTTGTATGAAGAACAAACAAACCAACAAACAAACAAACAAACATACATTCATCTTTATATATAAAGATGTAAGAATCTAGAGGTGGGCTTTAGATGCTCATCAAATATAAATTAAGGATACCTTTAGTACATATATGATAACTCACTAATCAAAATAGTATGCAGGATGAAAACTGTCTGAAAAACTTTTGACAACAGGATGGCTTGTAACTGAATTAGTTTCTGAATTCAAAACTCAAGAATTACCACAGAAGTGGCAGAAAATTTTCAAAATAATATCATTTTTATTTCTCCTTTCAAGTTATGGAAATTTCAATAATATTTCCAAATATCATATTGGCACAACAGAAGTGAATGACACATGAAAAACTATATATTCAAATTGTCACATCTGCAATGTGAATCGGAAAAAAAGTAATTTATATCATATTACAAAAAGTCAAGATACAGACCACATAAACAGCAAAAGATAAATGTTCGATTCATAAGGAAGTTTATACACAAATTCCTTACCTTTCTCTGTATGCCTGCTCAAGCTTTTTCAGTTTCCGGTTGTATTCTGGGTGAGTTCCATCTTTCAACTGCTGAAGTTGTTTCTTCAGACTTGCAAGTTTATCTTGATACATTCTGAAGGAGAAAATTTTATTTATCAACAACAGACCATTACCTTGCCTTAGATGTAGGTAGGCAGAAGTGCCTAACAAAAACAATTTTATTATTTTGGTTTGAAACCTTATTCATGCAAAAGGAGATGAGTCATTTGACAAGGTGAAGTGAACACACACTGGCCTACCATATATGCGAGTAGCACCTGGAGAAAATGGTCGGAGTAACACAGGTGCAGGATTAAACAATATGACTAACTATTGATCATTACGGAAAAACAATACCACTGGCATAGGTGAAAAGCACAAATAGACACTAGGATGTCCCTTATTTTTCAAAGTAAAAAATTTGTAATGCTTAGGACCTAATTTCTTTCATTTTACCCTACAACAATCACAAATAAATTTTTACGCCATTCGGAGAACTGTAACCCGTGCCGACTTGCTCCGACTCATCTTTATATAAGCCATGCCCACGTTAATTGTTACTGTCATCCCAGTTGTTGAATAGGTATTGTTTTGTTCTAATAGATGGTTTTAGGGTTACAAAGTGCTAGAAAGAGCATATTTTTATTAGGAGTCACAATCTACAAAATTGCAGGAGTTCTATCAGTTTTATTTTTTAATATCCGCGAAGGCAAACTGACTATAAGTGAAAGCCCTAATGATGCTGTACTTGAGTGCATTGTATTCTGGAGAATATCATGGAGACAGCAAATCTCTGGTAGTTTCTCAGTGAAGGGAAAAGTGTTTCAAACATTAATTGGATTAATGTTTATGGTATTGCACACACTTACATCCCAGAAAGGATTAAGCGAAGGAGGGTAAAATCTTCTTGGAGAGACAGGGAGACTAGGTTGCTTGGTGGGTAAAACTAGCTGAAAGAGAAGAAAGCCTAAAACAAATTAAAATAAATGAACAAAAAAATACTTAAATATATGTGGTCCAGCAGGTAGCCAAGCTCTTCAGCTTCCTATGATTTGTTCCTGCTACCTGAAGAACTCAACGACACATCTTCTAATTCTGGAGAACATCAGTAAGAGCATTTAACAAACCCACCCGAAATAATTCAATCAGGAACTGCTGCAAAGAGCAGAAAGAATATCATTACTCCTCAATTAGTAGCTGCCTTGGATAGATGTCAGTTAAGTGTAAGAGATTCAGTTTACGTTCTTCAAGTTATTGTGGAGGCAATTACCGATTTGACGAATGGATCACAAATGAGGAAGGAATGAGAAGCTATAATAACCAATTTTAAAATGACGTGACCCAGGTCATGACCATTTTAGTGGGATGGCAAGTTGTTGCCTGGTCAGGGTGTAAGAAGTTCCAAAGAAGAACGACTGTCAATCTGTCACATAATTACATTTCGTAATAGGGAACTACTTCTTGTGATAAATACCATGGTGGTGATGTTCAAAATACTCTGAATAAGTCATAAAGAACAGATTTGAGCTGTGACACAATTGCATCTAACATAGGTCGTCTCAATGGTGCTGGGCACTTCTAGAGCAAAAGTTAGAAAGAAAGTTGATACTTTTTGCATGAAGGCTTCAAACTGGTATAAGCACTCTGAAAAAATATTTCAATATTACACAAATTGAGTAGTTGCTACATTTCTATTTGGCTAAATTAAAAAAAAAATTAAAAAATCCTTCATGAGAGACGACTATAGGGAACTAATTGGGCTATGAATTATATTTTTGGATGGAGATAGTGGCAAACAGCTGAAAATAAGGCCTCCCCGTGCAGTTCATCAAGCATGATGTTTGGCAAGAGCCTTTTATTCACTCAAGGTACGTTTCCTAAGTTTTCAACCTAAATTGAGCAAGGAACGCAAAATGGTACATAATTTAGAAAGGGAGAGTACCTCTGACTTTGATGGCAGAAATATCTGGCTCTATTTTGGTATGTAAAATTAGCTGCTTATATGTACATTGTACATTATTTTGTATGTTTTGCTACTTGATTAACACTTACCTAAATTTTGTTTTAGGAAAAACTATGGTGAATTTGTATCTGCGAAGAGCAAACATTTGTTTTCTAGGTTGAAAATTTAAAGCAGTGTTCTCCAGGAAGAAACTGCAGTTTTTCTACAAGCTAAAAGAAAGGTCTTTTATCTGAATGACACAGCTGAAAGAGCTGCAAAATTAATTCATGAGTTTCGTGGTTTAATTACAGCCGATGAATAACGGAAACAATTTTCATACAAAAACACCAAAAATTGTACATGCACCAAAAAAAAAAAATACTAAAAAGAAAAAAACCCATAATTTTAAATTTTTGTCTAACTAAAAAATGAAGTTTTTTTTTTTGTCTGGATTTCATTGTTAACCCATAATTAAACAAAATTTTAATGCTTTAGTCACGTACCAAGTGATAGTCAAAACAAGCATTTTTTGTAAACTTTCAGGTCTACTTGGCATGGGTTAACATCGTCATAAGAGGATAAAATTTCTTATGTAAGTAAGCTACAGTGATTTAAAAAGAATTGGAGGGTATGCGTTTGAATTTTCAAAACAAAAATAATTTTGCTCTTATAAGGGACACCCTAATAGAAATATATATGCAAAATTAAATTATAATAATAAATATACAGTGTACAAGGGAATATTAATTGAATAAACACACAAATCATAAAAAAATAGTAAGTTGGTTTACTGGTAAGATTTTATTGGAAGTTAGTTATCGATGTATAGCACATTAGAGGTTGGAAAGGCCTGAGATCACAGAACAGAAAGAAATTTGGACATGGCATTCACCTGAAGTGATTTCAAGAAATCATTGAAAACTGAAATCTGGATGGACAGACCTATATTCAAACCTGCATCCTCCCAAATAAGAGTCCAGAGAGTTCATAGATGACACTTTTATGAGTAGGACACATAAGAAAAACCTCAATTCCTGTAATACCCTGAACTTAACATAGTCCTATTCTCATACCCAGGCCATTATCCCAAATGGAGATATATCCCTCTCCAATGGTTACCTCAGCTCGCCAGTCCAAAACATACATACTAAAATGCAATTTCCATTTTGACAGCTGCCATTCTTATCACACAAAACACTCTCTCCACTGCAGCTTTGTTATTCGTGATAGTCGTATATTCTCTAACTGAAAGTCCCTCACACAGTATTCCATCATCTTCCAGGCAGTGATATCCCACAATTATTTGCCAGATTTAGTTCCTATCTCGTGCCACATTTAAACCCAAAAGCCCATTCACCAATCTAAATCCACTAAAACCAATTATAGACCACTCCAGGTCACACAATACTTCCCACGTTTCAAATCCGTCAATTCAATTCTATCGCACAGTTACCATGACACAAGATATGACCTCCTCAAAATCCTCCCTGTCCATCCCAGAACAGATTCAGTTGACCCCCTATCTTCAGCCAAATCCCATTTGACCATGATATCTTAATAACACGTGTTGTGTTTTACCAATGATATTCAGAACAAAAAACGGAAAAATCTTGCCATAACTGCTTTTGAAAAGAATTAGAGACATGATTGTTACACACATTACTGATGAAACCTAAAGCAACATTCACCTGTTAAAAAAATAATATCAAGGATTGGTTTAGAAGAGGCAGAAGTTTTTCTCAATCAACATTGCAAAATGTATCATGCTTCATGGGATTCTTTAAGAAATAGTACCTTCAGATTTGAAAGCTCCTTTACAATCTGTTTCATGGGACCACAATATCGTGAGATACCAAACAAATTGTAAGCAAAAATCGAAATGATCTTTGATTTAGGCACTGGAAAAATTTTCTTTCTGCACATCACGAAAGTCAGGCTTGAATGGAAAACATCAACTTTGGAGTTCCCTCACATTCATTATTGTAACCAGCCGATCAGGTAAGAGCAATAGTCATTATTGGGCTTTAGGTGGTATAACTGCTACACGTTCAAAATCCATTAGCATATGCATAGTGGGTAGTTCTATATAATTATACAGATACGGATGCTCCCACTTTCCACCTCCAAATGCATTCATTCCACAACTATTAACGAAAGTACTCAAGAACTTTAAGGCTAAACATTTACACTTATTATTATTATTTCGTGTCAGAAACATACAGTTACACAATCATAATCATCAAATTATACTGGACCAGTACTTGGCCACTTCAAGTGCATTTTCTGAGGCCTCATACAGTTCAGCTGCCAAACAGGATGCTGGACACAGTCGACACTGGAGCATGTGCTGGACAGTCTGGTCTTCACCGCAGTTGCACTTGATATCATTGATCTCAGCATAGCCCCATCTTGCCAAGTTCACTTTGCATCTGCCCACTCCTGATCTCAGCCTATTCAAAGACTTCCATGTCAACCATCCCTTGTCATAACCAGGTGGCAAAGATTCAGACACTCTTCCCCAGCCATGCACAAGGGGAGCCTTAGCTTCCCATAGTTGTAACCTGGCTTCTTCAGTTGTTGTTTTAAGTTCCTGAGATATTCTTAGGAAACTTTTTCTGGACTTCAGTCTTTGCAACATGTACAATGGATCACTTTTTCAGACAAAAATGTTGTATAACTGCAGAAAATTATTTGTATAGTTTTTATCATACATGTAAAAATGGTTGATTGAGAAGTGTGTCAGACCTTCTGGGGATCACATTACCAACATATTCCATGTCATTAAGCATGCTCAGGTAAATACTCTTTGGAGTCGAGTTTGGTTGAGTTTGTTTTAATTGTTAGCACGTATTATTTTTGAGAGATGATCATATTATTGCAAGTTACATTGCTGAAGAGTTCTGCTGAGAATCTTGTGTCTTTGCATATACAATACTGAAAAGTCCAAAAGCTGTAATAAGCTGTTTCGCAGGTGTTGGTGCATGGTACATGCATTTGGCTGTGGTGTGTGCACACCCCTTTTTGCCAAATGGCCTAATCCTACATACATGAATAACATTTTAAGCCGAAATATTGTAGAGTGTGTGGCGATACACCACAGTACACCGCCACACCAGCGATACTTTGTGCATGCCTGGCCTTCACTCATGCCTTCAGACGTAGCCGCTTGACTTGACCTGAAGTGAGTCACCACTTTGGCTCAGTGATTCCGCGCTCGCCTACCACGCGAGCGACCTGGCACCTACTAACGATTTTTCTCTCGCTAATCTAACCCTTTCTAGATTATTCTACAACATTATACTAAAGTCAGTTAAATACAGAAAGTTCTGGAAATACTTTCTTTAACATTCGATCCTGTATATAAGATGCCTCAACTGCCCCGCACGGCAGGCTTGTATCAACTACTGGTGAATAAACAACTTGTCTTGGAGCAACTACGGACTACTTATTCGATAGCTGGACATAACCTCCTAGCTACATATGTTTTCATGTTCGTATGGCCCTCCTGCCAACATGTGTGGTAAGTGATGGGTTATTTTTCTCAACATTCCTTATTCTCACTGCCTAATAGCACTTTCATTGTCACAACCAGGGCTGGCGTTAGGGAGGGGTAAGCGGGTCAAATGTACCTGGGCCCCGCCGGCTGATGGGGGCCCAGATCACCGGCTGTAGGGGCCCCCAGGCCAGAAGCCAGTTTGTAGAGCTTAAAAAAAAAAGGTCGCCCAAAATTCCTAGCGCCGGCCCTGGTCACAACTACTAAATTAATTAAATAATGCATCTTCGCAGACTCTAACACGAATACGAGACCTTAACGTAATAAATAAACCCTGGATGCAGATCATCATGACAATCCAGCAATGATCAAACAAATCAATAATGAATAGGATATGAACTTTGCCATCTAACTCACTAGGCTAAGCTCTTCATATTTTTCACTTTTAAAAAAAATGCCTTTTAAGTGCAAGAGTTTGATGCCAATTCAGATGTACTACAAGACTTTTCTTGGGCCAGCTTAGAAGGCATGTACAGTGTGTGAAGTTCCCACAGGTACCTGGAGGGTGGGGCACACTGAAATACAGCAATCTGAATTTATTTCAAATGGTGAACCTAGGCTCTGTGTGAACAGACAATTTACAGATTGTCCTACAAATTTGACAGTGATGCTCATGTTTTGAAGAATAAGGAGTCATGTAATATTAGTAATCCTGGACATCACATAGGTGGTCAAATCGTGCAATCCCATCAATTCATGGGGCCTCAAAGAAGATATGAATCAAAGAAAAGCAGAAAATTCAGCACTACCAAGAGTTATACTGTGTGATATATGAAGATTTGTCTGAAAGTTATTAAAAAAATTAAGGGTGCACCCTTCAAGAAGTTGACATGATATCCACATTGTCCCTTAGCTATATGTTTCCATGCTTTTGTGTTTACATTTATTTCACTCCTGTACGAGTTTTATCTAAAACTCATTTCTCACATAAGAAAAATTGGTTTGGAATTTTGTGCACTATCCTCTATTTTCCTATAATATACATATATACCCTTGCCATGCTTCCACCATCTTGCTAGCTTTTATCCTTCACATGTTCATCCTACTATTTAAAATGAAAGATCTCTTACATAGTACCTAGAACTTTTTAAAAGAATGCTACAAATATTATCATCAACACCTCCCTTTCGAATGCAAGGCCTGTTACAAGACGACTAATGAACAGATTATCATTAAACTTTTTAAAGTTTCCCCGAGTATTAACATAACAGCCAGTTTAAAGAAAATAGCAGCATCATTAAGATATACAATTAGTCAAATAACATTAATTTCAGTCACTATTATAATTTAATTGTAGCTATCCTCCAAACGAATATCTCAACAAAACTTAAAAACGTAATAAATTAATACATACTGCTCTTTAATCTCTGTATACTCTTCCGATTTTCCCATGTCAGTTTCACTGGCCTCTTCAGTATCTGTAACAAGAAAAACCAGAGAGTACAAATAAGGATTAAATTAATAATGTACAGTAATTTCTATGTTCATTGTACCAAAAATTGAACAAATATTTCACACTATACATACAATTTGGAGAGCTATAGCCATAAAAGTTGCAATCTTGGAATAATCCATGTATTTTCCACATTTGTAAACTACACATATCATCATGCTGACACTCCCAAATGAAAACACACATGAGTAGAGCCACAAGTATTTCTTTCACCATTGGAACTTGATTGAAAATCCAAAGAAAATGCAGATTTCCTTTTTCAAAAATTTCAATGATTAATTTAGGCATTACACATAAGAAACACTTATTTTGCCATTAAAATACAATTTTTATGTAAAACATAGTTTAAAGTTTGAAAACAGAGGTATCTAAAGGTCTCATTACAGCACACCATTTTTTATTATATAGAAAAGATATGCTACACCAAACTAATACGCTTGAATGACTCAAAAGTCTTTTGAAATAATAAAATTTAGAAAGACAATATATTTTTTAAAAAGAAATTGCTATACATTTATAGACAGATATGAATTAAAGGGTTCCTGAAGCAGTCTATAATGAGCAGCAAGAACTCAGTGTTATATGATGAGACCCATAATATGTACTTCAATAAACTACGCCAAAGCAACTGTTGCATTGGTGTATTTATTAAATAATAACTGCAGAAGAAATGGCCTACAATAATCACATATAATATGTTCATTTGACAATCAGGTTCATGAAAACACTTGAAAATTTATTAAATACTAGCTGACTTGTCAGTGCTTCACTACTGCTAGACTTGAGTACACATATAGATTAAATGAATATATTTTAAAGTTCATATTTAGTTAAAATTAGATATTTGTATATAAATTTTAATTACTGTTCCATTCAATTTCAAGTTAAATGAAATGGTTTTGGCTATATAATGTTATTGGTGATTCCATTTGGCATATATACAAAAAAAAAAAAAAAAATCTCCGTATGTTTTGGAAACATGCTAAACACGGAAAAGTTGCATGTGTAAATCAGTATTAAGATGGGTTAAAGGAGTGAAAGTGTTCAGTTTTGTAAACTAAAAGTAAAAATCTTTTTCACTTATTTAAAAGCACTTCCTTTGATACTGAGTAAAAAGTGTAGATTTGTGTGTTGTCACAAAAACTTTAAATAATTTTTAAAATTCAAGTTCGTATTTCTTGGTCAGCAATTGTCTGATTGGAATCGGTCCAGTGCTGTTTAACAGGAAATGTATGCTCTAGGAATATTGCAACCTACTTTGGTTAATTTCCCCACCATTTTCAAGATATTTCCAAAAAACTGAATGGTTTCAAGGATAAATTTTGCTTAATTAGGGTAACGGGGGAAAAGTCGGTGGGTTTTTGTAAACCAAATGTAGACAGTATATTTATTTCCCTCTGCTTTAATGTATACATGTGAAAAGTTCCATCCAATTCAACCAAAAACTGAGTTTGTGTAAGGAACGTTGGAAACTTAAAGAGGAGGGAGTAAAGGGGGAGAGGGATTGGAATTTGGTAACCAAACGTAGACAGCATATTTATGTTTGTTTTAAAATATACTTGTGAAAAGTTCCATTGATATCAGATAAAAACTGTGGGTATGTATAAAGAACATTGGCAAAAAATAAGGGTGGGGGAGGTAAAGGAAGAGAGATGTTGGGTTCTTGGAAACTAAATGTATACCGTATTATTCTGTTTGTTTTAAAGCATTCATGTGAAAAGCTCCATGAATATCGCATAAAAATTGTGGGTATGTATAATAAGCATTGGCAAAATATAAGGGGGTAGGGGTAAAGGGGGAGAATAGTTGGCTTTTTTAAACCAAACGTAGACAGTATTTTTCCTTAGTTTTAAAACATACATACGCAAAGTTCCATTGAAAACGGATAACTGGATCACTGGAAATTAAGTGGGGAGGGAGTTGGACTTTGGGCAAACCAAATGTAAACAGTATGTTTCCGTTAGTTTTAAAGCATATGTGTGCAAACTTCCTATAGAAACTGTAGCTTTGTATAAAAAAAATAGACAATAATTACAGGGGTGGAAAAGGGGAGAGAGATTGGGTTTTGTAAAACTAAAGTGTACAGTATTTTTAATTTTTACTTATGGCTTTACACCTCGTCAACACTGAGGTCATTAGAGGTGGAAAGGGAGTGGGGATAAGGAGCTGGAAGGAATTTGGCCATGGCCTTTTGAAGGAAGCATCCCATCATTCACCTGGAAAACCTAAATCTGGATGCCCAGACAGGGATTCGAACCAGCGTTCTCCTGAATGCGAGAGCATAGCGTTAACAACTCACCCACTATGCTCGGTAGTATTTTTCTCTTTGTTTTAAAGTGTATATATATACATACAAAGTTCCACTGAAATCGTATAAAAAGTGTGGATTTGTATAAAAATTAAGGGGTTTAAATGAGGAGAGGTTGTAACTTTTGAATTTTTTTATTTGGTCAGAAACCACCATGAAAAAATACATATATGTGCCAAATTTCAAGGTGATCGGTCAAACGGAGTCGACTGTAGCTTTGTATAATAACAAAAATTAAGGGCATGGAGAGGGGTTGTCGACTGCAGCTTTGGATAAAAAAAACATGGACAAAAATTAAGGGAATGTAAAGCAAATGTAGACAGTATTTATCTCCTTGTTTTAAAGTATACATATGCAAAGTTCCATCGAAATCGGATAAAAACTGTGGGGTTTCTAGTTATATTACTTTTGGTCTCGGCTCAATACGAGGCCATTAACCCGGCTCTGGGGTGGTCAGAGCCTCCTTCTCTGTCTGCCACCGGAGTAAATCCTGTCCGGCATGTCCTAGTCGCGGGGGTGGGCGCTCTGCACTTCAGTAGGCCGGAGTGTGGAGCGGCTAAGTCCAGCAGGGACCCAGTTCTGTGGGGTATATCGCAGTCCCCTTGCCCAGGGTTACGGGTGAAGTCCTCAACAGCAACAACGGCGGAGAAGAAGATCTTCGGTACGGCGCTGCTGGCAGATGAGGCAACGGCTCCGGAGTACCGTAGGCGACATTAGGGTCCTACCCGAACAAGTCGGCAACTCCTGCAACCGAGATGGCTCTGCACGTGGTGACCGGTTGCCCCTGCAGAACTGGCTGTCGAGGTCGAGAGGAAGTCACAAATGCTGGGCAAGTTCACGGCTTCTAACTACCGTCCCAGGCGATGTAGTGACGTGGAGAGGACACTTCACACGTACCTGTCAAGGTGCGGAAACAACACGGGGAGTCACAGTCACCGGTTATAAGCTCTGTGCTGATGGGCGTGCGCACGAGCGCCAGGGGTGATTTCCATCGGTGGGATAGTCCATTGTGGCTAATTGATCAGGTACCGCCCGCCTCAAGCTGGGAAGCCCCCAACCAATTAGGTACTGATCCGCCCCTCATCTTGCGCTTCTATAGGTGTGTGGAGTAGCAAGCATGTCACAGTGCTTGTAACAACGATGAGAGAAGCAATCACCGGGCAAAAAGAAAAACTGTTATAAACCGTATAAAAACCTGATAACGACAACGAGATTCGCCTCATGGAATGTGAGAACCATGTTACCGGGAACTGACACCCCAACTGATGGCATCCCTGAACTTAGGAAAATATCTATCATCGACAGGGAACTGCTGCGTTTGCGAGTTGATATCGCTGCCTTGCAAGAGACTCGGCTTTCGGATGAGGGCACTGGTCGTGAACAAAATTACACCTTCTTCTGGAAGGGTAGAGACAATGGTGCAAAGCGAGAGCACGGGGTGGGCTTCGCAGTTCGCAACAGCTTGTCTAATTGCATTGAGGCACCCATCTGTGTTTCAGAGAGAATTATGTCCTTGAGAATAATAACTGCTTCGGGTCCCATAACCCTAATATCAGCTTATGCACCTACACTAAAGGCCTCTCCAGAAGTTAAAGATTCTTTCTATGAAAGCATACGTGCATGTCTAGCTAAAGTACGTGTCTCTGACAAACTTTTTATTCTTGGTGATTTCAATGCAAGAATTGGCAGCAGTTCTGACAACTGGCCGGATTGTATTGGCCGCCATGGAATAGGAAACATAAATGAAAACGGGCAGCATCTATTGGAACTATGCACATCACATTCCCTCTGCATATGTAACACCTATTTTCAGAATAAGCCTGCTCACAAAGTGTAATGGAAACATCCAAGATCGGGTCACTGGCATCAGCTTGATTTTATCATCACTCGGAGGCGTGATTTGCGTGACGTTCTCAACGCCAGAACCTATCACAGTGCAGACTGTGACACTGACCACTCTCTGGTAATGGCCAAAACACGTATGATTCCAAAGAAGATCCATTCAGCGAAAAGCAACCGCCGCAAAATTAAGTTTAATATCCTAGTCAATCATGATGATGCTTTACACAAACAATTCTCAGCCGAAGTAAAAGAGAATCTCAGTCATGCTTTACTGAGGGACACAGGCAGCGCGGAAGACATGTGGCTTCTAGCGAAAGAAAAACTTTTACAAACTGCTTTAAGCACCTTTGGAACAAAAGATACGTCTCAGAATGACTGGTTTGCTGATTACGAGGACAAATTACGTCCATACATTGAGCACAAAAGAGCAGCTCATATAACACTTCTAAACATGCCTAGTGATCAAGCCAAGTTGGAATACAAAAAAGCTAAAGCAGATCTACAACGTATCACTCGCCGTTGCGTGAATGAGTATTGGACAAACCTCTGCAAGTCCATACAGCAGTGCCATGATATCGGGGACTACCGAGGCATGTATCAAGGCATCAAGAGTGCAATCGGGCCCACAACCAGGAAACGTGCTGCCCTAAAAGACTTAAATGGGGAACATATTGTTGACAAGCAGAAGCAGTTGGAAACATGGTCAGAACACTACTCAAACCTTTACTCCAGGGCAGTCAGCATAAAGCCTGAAGCACTGGATAGTTTACCAACTTATCCTACTGCTTTAGAACTCGATGATTTACCTTCACAGGACGAACTTTATTTTTCACTGGAGAGACTCAAACTGGGAAAAAGTACAGGTCATGACAACCTACCGGCTGAAATAATTAAACTTGATTGTGTTTTACCGGTCATACGAATTCCTAAAGCGGTGCTGGTATGAGGGTACAATACCACAGAACATGCGTGATGCAGATATATTTACCCTTTATAAGGGCAAAGGTGATAGAGGCGATTGCAACAATTATAGAGGTATATCCCTCCTCAGCATTGCTGGATAAGCTATCGCTCAAGTCGTTTTGGGAAGACTGGAAACCCTCGCCTCACGTGTCTACCCCGAATCTCAGTGCGGATTTCGTGCCGGCCGCTCCACGAGTGACATGATCTTCACTGTCCGCCAACTTCAAGAAAAATGCCGTGAACATCGTGTGCCTTTATACATGGCTTTTGTCGATCTAAATAAAGCCTTTGATACAGTTAGCCGTACCGGCCTTTACGACATCCCGCACAAAATCAGCTGCCCACCTACGCTGTTGTCTTTAATCAAGGCCTAACATGCAAGGCTCTGTGATATTTGATGGCGAAGCTTCTGCATCCTTCAAAGTAAACCGCAGTGTACGACAGGGCTGTGTCTTAGTGCCCACACTCTTTGAAATTTTCTTCTCTGTTCTGCTCTTAGTAGCTTTTAAAAACTGTCACGTTGGAGTACATCTGAATACAAGGAGTGACGGTAGACTTTTTAATATAAGTCTATTGAGATCTACTAAAAAGCGTATTGAACTAATTGTTCGTGAACTTCTATATGCTGACGATGCGGCTTTTGCCGCTAATACCGAAGAAGAGCTTCAGGAGGCGCTCACTAGATTTGGTCATGCATGTCATCTGTTCTCGATGAGTGTCAATTCCAAGAAGACGGTTGTCATGGTTCAGGGCACAGACTGTCTTCCAAAAATAACATTGGAAGGCATCCCTCTTCAAGTAGTAGAACACTTCCAGTATCTCGGCTCCATCAATACATCCAACCAGTCCATTCAAAAGGAGATTGATGCACGAATTGGCAAAGCCGCGACGACCTTTGGCAAGCTATCCACACGTGTCTGGAGAAACCCCAAGCTAACTCTCTCCACCAAAATTCTAGTATACCAGACGTGTGTCCTGAGCATCTTACTGTACGCAGCTGAGACGTGGTCCACTTACGCCTGGCAAGAGAGACAGCTGAACGCTTTCCATATGTGCTGCCTGCGGACAATACTTGGAGTCACGTGGGAGGACAAAATGAGCAATGAGAGTGTTCTGTCTACCACGAAGTGTCACAGTATTACTGCCACCCTAAAACAAAGACGACTCTGCTGGCTTGGCCACGTCCATAGAATGGACCCTGAGAGACTACCACGGAATGTCATGCTCAGTCAGATTGCTAATATCAAGAGACCTGTAGGGCACCCAATGCTAAGGTTTAAGGACACCTGCAAACGTGATTTGGAGAGCTTCGGCATGCGCACTTCTGACTGGGAAGCTTGCGCCAGCACGAGACCCTTATGGCATCATAATATCACCACTGGCATGTCCAAATATGACAAAGCATGGTTGGATAAAATAAAGCTGAAAAAGCTTCGTAACAGGGAAGTACATCCACCAGATCCCTCTTTCGTGTGCGATAGATGTGGCAAAATTTGTCGCGCCCCCATCGGACTATTCAGCCACAAAAGAAGATGTGATGCACTCAACCCAAGTGTTAGCCGAGTCGCTACAACTATCATCTGTGAAGATGCTGTGGCCAATATATTATTACTTATGGCTTTATGGCTCGTCAAGGTCATTAGAGGCAGGGTGGGACAGAGGCCAAGAAATTTGGCCATGGCATTTTTGAAGGAAGCATCCTGGCATTTGCCTGGAGTGATTTGTGAAAACCATGTAAAATCTATCTGCCCAGACGGGGATTCGAACCAGCGTCCTCCCGAATGTGAGGCCAGAGCATTAACTGCTCACCCACCACGCTAGGTGTTTCTATAAAGATCATTGTAAATTAAGAGAGAAGGTGGGGAAAGGGGGGGGGGACTTTGGCAAACTAAATGTAGACAGTATTTTAAAGAATACGTGTGCAAAGTCCCTTCAAAATCAGGTAAAAACTGTAGCTTTGTATAAAGAACTATGGCAAAAATTAAGGGGATGTAAAGGGGAAGAGGTGCTGAGTTTCTGGAAACCATATGTAGGCAGTATTTTTTTTTTGTATACATGTGCAAATTTACATTGAATTTGGATAAAATCTGTGGGTTTGTTTAAAATAAGAGATGTAAAGGGGGAGAGGGGGTGGTTTTTTTTTATTGTCATGAACCTTTGTAGACGCGCACTCCACAACTCACCAACGTTTCATCATAATGGTATAGAAGCACATAGAGGGCAAACGCTCATTTTTATATACATAGATAATCCAAAGTATTAAAAAATATGGGTTACATTATCCTTCCTCTCCATTTTAATTGCTTTTGAAGACTTGAAATGTAAATACATTGACATAACTTTTGGTAACATAATCAATTGGGCAGGACACTGTTAGGCCAAAATGTTTGTGGCGGGATAACACTTTAACCTGAACTGTGAACAGCTAAGTTCTTGACCGGTGTAGCCTTTCTGAATCTGATACCTTAAGTATTTAAGAAATCGGCCACCACGCATTTGTATTAAACCCCAAATGCGAAGGGTAATTGAAATAAAGTCACTTGACACAGTTTCAGAGTAAAACAATACTTATATTCTTGATAAAGTTCACTTGTATATTGACGGTACCAGATACGTCGATAAAGCATCGAACAACAGTTTCATTGAAGATTATAGGTTAAGCACATTCATACAAGAAGACAAAAACTGACTAAGTCCCCATAACATTAGTGAGTACTCTACCACAGCCTGTTGGAATTTGCCGAAACCACTACCGCATGGAGCAATTTGCTCCGCTAACTAGTGCGGAGTTGTGCAATCCCTTTCCAGCAAAAGAATGAGACAAATCATCTCTTACAGCCCTGTTGTTGCTCAGTTGAGCAGAGTTTGGTGGAGTGTTTGTCCTTAGACATTTACTCCTAGTGCATTTTGATTGGTTGTTTCTTCACTGTCGGTATGTCTTCTCGTTTGGCCTTCAGTGCGTTCTTCACTAGATGGTTGCCGCCGTGGCCTTCGTTCCTTTTCAGAAATGGTACATCGCGTTATATGTGGTGATGTTAAGGCTGCCTCATGGAGGCAGACAGATCTTATTTTGCAGTCAGGTGATTTGTCAACTTCGTGAGGAGGGCGATGAGTTCGTCTAATCTTCTTTCTCGTTGATCGGCAGCGTGTCTGGTGCAGGGGTGGTCGCATGTTTCTCTGCCACCTCCGCTGCCTTCCCCTCTGATTGTCTTAGGCCATTCGTGTTTCTTTAATGGCCGCTGTCTGGTGGTAGCAGCGCGATGCCCAGTAGTGTCGGCTGGCTTAGTTCTGCTCTCTTGTAGTCTTGGCTGCGAGTAGTTGTGAAGTCTTCGGAGCTGCTCAGGCTGTGGGCAGGCACTGCTTATTTGCTGGCTTGTTGCGGGCTGCTTATGTGACCCACTTTGTTCACTTCTTTTCTTCCTACTACGTTGCTGCTTCCAAGCTCGGCAACAGCGATAAGAAGCAGCGTGTGACGAGCCACAGTTACAACAGACTGCGTCATCACGACGCTAGTTGCATTCTGCAACATAATGTCCGCCTCCGCAGGGGACACACCTTGCCGGTTTTGTGCAGTTAATGGCAAGATGCCAGAAATTCTGACATCTGTAGCACTGTACCAGCTCTCATGGCGGTGGTTTTTCTGCTTGACTCAGCGTGTTGATGCCAGTCTTCTTCATCCAGTGGCCGGGAAGCATGATGACAAAAGATAGGGAGGCTTCCCGCAGCATCTGGATGGCTGCCTTGAAGTTTGCAGGGCAGGACAGCAGAATCTTTAGTCCCAGGTGGATCGGTGGTACAGGACCCTGCTCCGAGCGCAGGAAGACTGCCGGTGCTGGAGAATCAGGCGACGGTGATGCAGGTTCATCGCTTTGCGAAGGTGATGGAGTTGATGTTAAGGGTGATGTAGTCTTTATCGGTGTCGTCTTGTAGTTTCAGCAGGTAGTAGGGTCGTAGCTGGAGGTCTTGAACCTCCTTTTGGTTAGTTCAACATATTCATCCCAGTCGAAATCGCTGCAAGACAGGAGGAGGATGAGGAGGGTCATGGGAGTCTACAGGGCGTATACTGGCGATGAGACATGGAAAGATATTGGAGTAGGTATGAAAAGTAGTGCATGGAAGGGAAAAGATGACCTTGACCACAAGCTGGCACTCTATTTCAGGCACAAGGGTGTAGGAAGATTCTCTTTTTTGGGTAAGGGTGTCAGGGATTGGAATGAGTTACCAAGAGAAATGATTAATAATTTATCGAAAATGTTGAAATAATTTAAAGATAAAATTTGTAGAGGGCAAATGTAGGTGAGTGCAGGATAGGGGGAAGATGGGGGTGTGGGGAAATTGCCACCAGAACCTTGGCTCCATTGCAGTTAAATTAAATTATAATTACAAGTCCAACACAAACAACTTCAAAATCAGTTTATAAACTATGTTGTTGCTGGGGATGGCTAGTGGGAGTGCTTTTCATGAACTATAGGGAACCTTACAAGACGTAGTAGGACAGGTAGAAGGAAAAGGTTCCAAGATCATTTCACTTCTTGGATCCAGTATGAGAGGATGTACCACAGAAGTAAGGGAAGTACAAAAATCTCGTCTGACCATTGCTTGAATATGATGGTGTATTATGGAATCCTCATTTTACGGGAATTGGAGAGGGGGCAAAGATAGGCTGCTAGATTTGTCTCTGGAAATTATTGCAGAACACAATCAGTAACTCATTTGATTAAGAAGCTAAAATGTGATTAATTGGAGGACAGGAGGAGGGTGAAGCGAGTCATAGGAGTGTACAAAGCATATATTGGTGATGAGTAAGCCCCGGATTCTTAGGTTCGAACCTATTTTGTTCCCAACCTAATATCCTCGAAATTTTAACTTTCTCTTATGTCTACTGAATAAACTAATAATATTCATAAATTTAATAGGACCTAAAATAACCTAATTTTTATGTTATGACCTAAAATGACCTAATTCGATGTACTGATACAGTTCGACTGTAATTTTGTTACTTAAACAAATGTCCAACCGGATTAGCTCAGGGCTACGCTCTGTGGAAGACACCATGGGTTCGACCCAACCATCAGCTGTTCTGACGTGGTATTCAGTGGTTTTCCTTTTCCCCTCCAGGCAATTGCGGGAACAGTGCCTTATGGACAGGTTACTGCTTCCTTTTCCCCCTTCCTTCTCAAAAATTTCGTTTTCTTCTTCTACATCGATCCAAGTTAATGTTACATGGCGATCCGGCCAGTCACCATCACCAGCTGTATCTATTATTACGTGAATCCTAAGGTTTAAGACACTGCAAATGTGAGCAGTATGGGAATGATCCCTAACATAGTCCGAGGGGTAAAGTCGAACTTGGAGGGTAAACGAACTATGTTTACGTATAAAACGGAAGAATTTGTTTTAAAATTGGAATAACTATTCACCACAATATTAAATGATGTGTTTTAACCTAATTGTTGACAGTAACATTGAGAAAAGCTGTAACAATACGGTGTGGCAACTTCACATTATTACAAAGGTTTACATTCAGTAGAAACAAATCATCAAAGCAAGTTTTAAGCATAGCACGTTAATGTTTAACATGCTATGTTTAAAACAATCTCAGGAACGCAAACCCTTTCTGAGAAATTAACAGTTTTATACCGTCATCGTTCAGTGGTAAAACGGAAATTAAAATATTGTGTAGGCCTACATAAGTTTAGTTCCTTAATTAAAAGCAATAATGCCTAAAAAGAAATCCTCAAGAAGTAGTCACCTGCGAGAGTGGTTAGCAACGAATAAGAACTTTTCTAAATATGAGCGAAAATTATATATTGTCAAGCATGTGTGAAACCAGTAAGTATAATTGTTTTATATACATATATCTTTTATGATTTTAAAAAATAAATTAGATTTTATTTGTTTTCATTTCTAAAGTAACGTAAAGTGACAGAGTCTAGACTGCTGGATGAAATTTCATAATATTAACCGGCTATTATCTGGGGTGTTATATTCAGGTGGACTATTTTTATTTTTGCCTTTTATATAAGTGACTGCAGAAAAATGATCCCACGTACAACAGTATCAGAATTCAGCAACTCATTTGGCAAATGTTACCAGGAGAAATGCTTCCGAACAGAAGCAGAGTTTCATTACGAGTTCAAAGCTGGGTGCAGAAGATTCGTTTCACCTGCGTCTGTGTGAGGATAAATTGTCGTTGGTGACAGACAGTGCAGCTTATACGATAAAAGCAAGGGAGTGTTTGAAGGCATTCTATCTTCGAATGGTCCATGTCACCTGTCTAGCTCATGGGCTGCACCAGGTAGCTGAAAAAAATTCGGGAACAGCACCCTGTAGTTAAAGAGATAATTCCTTCAGTGAAGAAAATATTCCTGAAAGCGCCAAGTCGAGTAGTTACTTTCAGGGAAAAGCTTCCATCGATACCCCTCCTTCCCGAGCCAGTAGTGACACGATGGGGGACCTGGCTCTCAGCCGCAGTATATTATGCAGAAACCTATGAGAGCATCACGGAGGTCATCGAATCATTAGATGAAAGAGAAGCTATTGCTATAGTAAATGCAAAGAAAGTGTTGCACTCAGTACCAGCTGTTCAGGAGTTGAAATATATAAAGGCAAATTTTTACAACCCAGAATTTTCAATCAAGAATTTGGAAGGAGGTACTCTACCGTTGACGGAAGCACTTCAAATCATCCAAGAAGTGAGGGCCAAAGTGGCTCCTGGACCAGTTGGTCCAGAAGCAGGAGTCTGTTTTAGCCCGCAGTCCAGATTTCAAGAGGATGGAACACATAGGCCGTATCCACTGTGGTCTAAAGAAACAAGAATATTGCCTTGGAATCCTAAGGAAATCGCTGATACAAAGTTCACACCTCTGACCACATGTGACGTAAAGCGTAGTTTTTCCGCATTCAAGAGAATTTGAACGGAAAAAAAGAGGATGATTTTCTCCTGAAAATCTGTCAAAATATTTCATTGTTCAGTGTCATATTAGAAGTTTTAAATGAGTTGTTTACCATACACAATATAGACGAAGTATTTTGAACATAATAGTAGTTTATTTTGCATATTTTAATGTGATCGACCAATGACATGTTGGAAGTTTTTAATGAGTACTTGACATTGTATTGTAAAGTCAACAATATTTTTAACACTATGGCAGTATATATTGCGTGTTTTAAATTTTATTTCCCTTAAAAACGTGTAAGTTCCTAATCAGATTTCTAAAAACCTATAAAAGCCTAAAACGTGAGTTGAATAAACCTAAATTTGGTTTTTTAGAACCTAAAAATCCGGGGCTTAGTGATGAGGTTTGAAATGATATTGATGGAACAATTACGAAAAATGCATGGATGGGAAAAGATGCCATGACTACAAGATGGCATTCGATTACAGGCATAATAGTATGGGAACATTTTCTTTTGTAGGTGAGGAGGTTAGGGATTGGAACAAATTACCAAGAGAAATGATGAATAATTTACCAAAAATGCTGAAAGTATTTAAAATTGAAATTTGGAGAGGGCAAAAGTAGGTGGTTAGCAGAAAGGGGAAAAAATAGGTGTGTAGGGAAGTTGCCACCAGAGCGTGTACTCCATTACAATTAATTAATATCGTCTCACAACATTACTTCCTACAACACCACTGCCAGGGAACTCTTATGTTAATAACAGACAAGCTAAACAGCCCAAAATACAACAATTTTCATACAAGACAAGATTAAAGTGAAGTGATGAATTTTAAATGCTGCATTCATTTCTTTTCCAATTTTTCAAATTAAAGTTACAGAAAAAGTTATGTGCAGCTACAAATTTACTGATGGTATATTTCAGAAGGAAAGCAGTGGGGCCAGAGAGTGTTCCAGAACTGAGAAAAGTTTCAACATTAGAAAGGAGGACATCCATGTAGTAGAGATGAAGTGGAACATTAGCAGAAATCAGCAAATGATTTTTATAACAAAATAAAAGAATTGTGTAGGTTTAAAAACTAAAAAGAGACTGGTGTATATAATAACACTGATATGTTAAAGATATGATGAGGTGAAGTTATACCAGATCTAAAAGTAATATTTAGGTTGAGTGTGAGGCTTGATGCACAACACAGGACCGGCTACAAATGTGCTGTAGCAGTAGTAATTCATAAAAGAAAGGAGACAAATGTTGAGAACAGCAGACTAAATAGTTTGACCTGAATGACAGATTAATTAACAAAGAATCTGATATCCAAACACATCTGCAATATCTGAGAGAAAAAAGTTGATTGTTAAATCTGTATCATCATTTGTAGGAGAGATTATTCAACTACATCTTATTCAGTGGACTATATTGGACAATGGTGACAGTGAAACTGCCATTAAGCACAAAAAAGTAGGGAAAAATAACCTGTCACTTACCACAGATGAAGCCCTTTATCTGTGGTAAGTGACAGGTTGTTTCCCCCTATCCTATCTTATTTTTAGTGGACTATATGTAATTAAGATGTTTCAGATAAGCTAGACAACAGACATAAAGTTAATTAATTATACATCTCTAAGAGTGAGCCATCGAATGAATAAGTTTAAAACATCAAGGTAAATCAGGAACGTGTCTTGCTTGGTCAAGGCATTATTTAGAGATACAAATGTGGACATGAAGTTGGTATCAGGAGAGGTGGAAGTGAAAACAGGAATGTTACTTATGAACCAGTGCTGTTCGATATTCTAATGATCTGCAGCTAGAAGTTAGGTAGTATACAGAGGATGTAATGTTGTATCATAGAATTACAACAATACAGGATTATCTGCAGCTGCAGTGGGTTCTGAATTTGTTACTTTAGTCTGTACATTAGCAACGTTAGGAACGTTAATAGAAAAATAAAGATTTTGTATGATTGTATAGTAGAG
>JARYHS010001972.1:0-10000 GCA_031002005.1 Vandiemenella viatica | reverse complement strand
AATCTTCAAAAAACAAAACAAAATTGTACTTTCTTCTTATGAAATAAACAACAAACTAGGCACTTCTGTACATAATTTATGAAATAGTTTCATAATTGCCTAGCTTATTTTTTTTTATTCTACAATAAACTTAAAAAAATCAACTTCTTACGACTTGTTTAGTTATACTATAAAGAAGACTATATGCTAAAGAGATCAATGTTCATAAGTCCTCAAATTGTAAATTAAATCGACCAGAAACTTTATAAATTACTTATTTAAGCCACGAAAATAAAATCTAAGGAATAACAACGCATTCAATGTCTCATCCGAAAGCATACTACTCAATTTGTTGCACAAATATGAAGAGGCGGAAAAAGCGCGTTCAGGCTCGATGGAAGTTGGAGGAATCGTCAATAAATTTTTATAAATCTTCTCCAAATTACAACATCGTGAGGAACTATTTTCATAAAGATTCATTTCTTGTTTAATTATTTAAGAAAGATCAGTTTCTTTATATACTTCTGGATATATAGTTTTCATGCTGTTTTCTATTTCCTTCTGAAGCTTTTCTTTCAATGTTAAATCGGTTTTACTAGTTGTATGCACAGGTTCAATTTTCATATCATTTTCTTCAGTATAATTGTTTTCCATCCTTGCAGTTAACGAAATAATCTGTTTTTTAATTGCCATCTTGCTTGGACTTGAAAATAAATCCTTTACATCACTTGCGTCCTGCAGAGATGGTGGACAAATCAATTTTCCTGAAATTCTGAGATGCAATCAGATTTTATTTTTCTATAATCCACACATAACATAAAATATCAAATCTAAGCTCATCACTGATGGATATGCTGGTGTGAAACTAAGTCTCCTTCGGTTCGTAGACGTGACTATCCGGTCTTCCATTTACTAAATATCCGGAATTTTGTAGATCTAAATACGAACTATTGAAGAAATTTAATTAAAATGGTATCGACAGAAGTCAGTAAAACATAGACTCTGTTCTCAGCATGATGACAAAGCGCAAATTCGTCGTGTAGCATGGATATTTCGTTGTAAGCAAGACGTTTGATTACAGGTATCACACCAGTCGTTTTCTATGGTTTCCAGTTCATAAAGTAAAAGAGTATAAATCTTTTACCAGTTTGTAGATGGCTACTTGTGATTGGTATAGGAAAGAGCGTGGTGGCTGATATTCACTCCAGGCGAATGCCGGGATGCTTCCTACAAAAGACCATGTCCGAATTCCTTCCCGTTCCTTGTCCCCAGTCCCATCCGCCTCTAATTCTCCACTCCGTTTTCTGGTGCAGGTTGAATCTTGCTTCAATTATTTGTTTCTTTTGGGCCCCATGTGAGAGTGCTTGGTATATCATTTTCGCATTTACTTTAGTGTTTTCTTCAGTTGTTTTCATGTACTACTCTTTTACGTCGTTATAGCTTTTCTTCAACAGTTGTGACTGGTCAAATGCGCCATTGTTGTTGCACGCAATTGTAAGTGCATATTTTAAACTTGAGAGTTACTCGTTAAAGTTTTTATTGTTCTGCCAATAAAAAGCGCCTTTGGTTTTAAAAGGATTAATTGCAGGTGATATCCACCTTCTGACCTTGCCAAGTATAATTGATCTCGTGCTGTCCTCCACCTTGATCTATTAGAGATGAAATCTCCAACTAAATTCTTATCATGAGTTTGTTTCCTATTGCCCTGAACATCAAGTGCTCGCTTGTTTTAATAATTGTGGTTGGGTGTCCTAAATGATATGCTATGGTCTGGATCAAATTTATCACGGAGAATAACTCTCCAGAATTCAGCTTAACTTTTATATATATTGGGAATCGGTCTGGAAACACGGTTTTACATACAGTGAAAATAAATAGTTAAACTTAATTTACTAGGCAGAAAGTACTTAAACAAATCAATGAATATCATTAAGTACATGGGTGCCATAACAAGAAGATTTAATGAATATGCTACAGGGTGTCCCGTGGCAGATTTCGGAATAGTAAATAAAATGAAATGAAGCTGTAAGTTAAAAATAATTATATATTGGTTATCAAATCAATCATTATTCATGCAGATTTTATATTATTTTAAAAAGTTGTCCGTCCAATTGTTTTCATAAACTATAATGTGAATTATTACATATTGTGATGTTTATTTAACAAACATGTCGAGGTGTTAACAACAATAATGGGTGGAAGAAAACCGGGGCCGGATTAAGACAGCGCGGGGCCCGTAGCAAATGTGTAGAAGAGGCCCTTGATTTTTGCCGTCCGGGCAAAATTGTAAAACTAAAAAAAAAAAGTCGCCCATCTAGACCAGGTACGGGGCCCCCTTAGGAGGAGCCAGACCCTTGGCATTTGATTTGCTACCTCCTGCCACGTGGTTAATCCGGTACTGAAGAAAACTATGCATAGTTATTGTAGTCAATACTATTCCTGAATGAGATCTGTGAATTGCGTCATATTCTGTAATTTTCAGCAGGGAATCAGAGCACTTACAGTCTCCGAGAGTACGGCGGTGGGACGTATTTCTACGTTACGTTGGCGGGAGAGCAGACGTCTGGCGCGTATCTCGGTCGATGGTTGTGACGTCACGCGCCCCCATACGTCACGCCGGCCGCACTAATTGGGGGTTAGGCAATCTCGCATCGCCGACCTTAATTACACCGCTGCCGCGGAGATGGCAGCAGCATCGCAAGAACGCGCCACAGGAATTCCTGTCTGGCGTTGCTCCGAGAATATTTTACGCCGGCTCGAGATGGCGAACTCTCCAACCGCGATAAAGAATAACGTTTTTCGTGACTTTTCCTTCAGCAAAAAATTCATTGAATAACTTTATTTCTTTGATAGCTTACGATCTCTTCAATCGTGCGAGAACATTTTATGTTTAAACAATAAAACGATTTAAAGTGTAAGCATCTAACATTTCCTATTCCAGGATTACTAAAATGCAAGATTATTGTGTCAAACATTGTGTATAAGCGATCGCTCTGACCTCGCATTCGGAAGGACGCCGGTTCGAATCCTCATCCGGGCATCCAGATTTCGGTTTTCCATGGTTTCCCCAAATCACTCCAGGCGAATGCCGGGATGATTCCTTTCAAAGGCCATGGCCGAATTCCTTCTCGTTCATTGTTCCCAATCCCATCCCGCCTCTAATGACCCCAACGTAGACGAGGCGTAAAGCCATATGTAAAAAAAAAATGTATAAGCAATGACGTCTGGATTCGTCAGTTGGGAACGATATGGCTTCGTATTTCGGTCCCAACGTCCGGTTTTCGGTTATACATTGATTTTCGAAATCAGTCAGACACTTAGATCATTTTCCTTCCTGTTCATCTTATATATATTAAAATCTCGCGTCGCGATGTTTGTCCGAGATAAACTCCGAAACTATTTAACCGATTTTAATTAAATTTGGCTTACGGTGTGTAATTTGGTCCAACTTAAAAGATAGGAGAGTTTTTATCTCGATTATTGACCTCAATATTTATTATTGCGAATTAAATGTTCATTAAATGTTTGTCATAGGACAATGGTTTGTAATTATTTGTAAGTTCCGTGAGTTTGAGCGGTCTGGTGGCTCAGTGCTTAAGGCGTCTGACTGGAGGTCGAAAGGTCTCCGGTTCGAATCCTCGTCTCGGTGGGACTTAGCCCGGCCTTCACCTTTGGCGCAGTTTGCTGTATAATTTGAAATACGCCAGGACGGTACCGTGGCTCGGATTCCACGTTAAATTGTAGGTCCCCTATACCCGGCGGAATTGGTTGGTTAGGATAAGACGGCTACGACAGGGGTGGAATGCGCAGCCAATGGAAACCCTGTTACCAGGTCTTTACGACTACACGAAGTTATTATTATAGTTCTATAAGTATCTAACAGATGGCGATGTGTTAATTTATCGACACTACACTTGGTTATCTAGTTTGGGTAATATTCCAGTAGATGGCGTTGTGTTTCGGTTTCTTTATGCTACAGTCTATTCCACACCACATGTGTTTACGACATAACAGAGTTTCTTGAATTTTTCGTTTATTATCATTTTTATACGTGTGCTGTATATCTATACTAATATTATAAATGCGAAAGTAACTCTATCTGTCTCACTGTCTGTTTGTTACGTTTCTTGGGGTAAACGGATATTCCGGTCATGATGAAATTTGACGATGAGATACTATTTGGCATTAGGATGGACATAGCATACTTTTTCTGTATAAATAATAAATGTTGTCATATAATTTTGAAAAATTACTGAAAGGCGATAGACAGACACATTGTATGAGTTATTCTCTGTACTAACTGTGCAGAAAGAGGTCTGGTAGCTCAGTGGTTAAAGCGCTTGCTTGCTGATATTTGGATCGTGGTCTCCGATTCAAATCCTCCTGGAAACAAAGATTTTTAAAAATTGTTTTTCATCGTATGAGTCTTGCCTGGACCCTCGGTTGTTCGGTTTACATGTTAAACTCTGGATACCACAAATTTAGGTGTGCAATGCTAGGCAAATCGTAGGTAGTCTAGCAGTGCAGCAGGTTGTAAAACAAAAAGATGTTATACAGGATTATTAATGAACAATTATAACGATAAATAATTCAGTCACTTTTGCGAGCAGAAGCTTTGTGTAACTTCCGTCTTTATAAATTATCATTCACAATTAGTTCTGTTACGTAGATCGGCAACTGTTTTACTGGATTAATTAATTCATAGAAAATGATAGTTGCTATACACTGGCGTTCTTACCAACCTAATGGAAAGGTTTCGGACTTCATTTAAACTTATTTTCTACGATGCGGTCACCACAGCTGATAGACGACGCAATGTAAACCAATTTATCAATCCTAGGAATAATTTAAACATGTAATACCACTGAACACAAACACTGTCGTTTAATGCTGTAGTAAGATTTATCACACAGTTTTTGTTTTAAAAAATCACATATACGCCTACCACCAACTGAAAATAATATTAATCCGAAATTACAGGTCCGCTCGAGTGAAAAGTACAATCACTTAGCGTAAATTCAGTTGTTAGTGTGGTCACTGTTCACACAACAATCACTGTTCATCAACCACTTATTATACACTCACTAAATGAATGTTAATGCAGTTAGTACGACTTGGTCTGTCCGATCGATGCGTAAACGACAGCCAATATTCTGTTCCGGCGCGGAAGCGCGAATTAGGAATCCATTTTCACTCGGGAGAATTCCACTACTCCACACTTATACGACATTCTCATTGCCGCGTTACCTTCGTCAGCGACAATCATACACCGACTGCTGCTGCTTACAAAGTTTACTACTACGAAGTACTTACGATAGCATGGAGGGAGGAATATATGGAGACGACGCAAGGGACCTTAGCCACATACTGGAGTGAAACCGGGTGGAGACAAGTGGGGAGGGGAGGCCGCCATATTGCTTGACAGGAGAAAAACAGGAAATAGGCACAAAAACCTCAAGGGAATCATAAGACATTCGTGCACCGCAATTTGATGATGGATTATTATGGAACTCGACGAGACACATCAAAAATAAAGAATAAATTTTTTTGATATCGTGCTTAGTTCTCGAGATATACTGTCTCAAAAGAGTGGAGTTTCTGGTTGAAATTCAGAAGAAACGTGTCCCCAAAGTCAAATTTGGTGATAGATTCTTATGTAACACGACGATACAAATCGAAAATAAAGAATAAAATTTTTCGATATCTCGCTTAGTTCGCGAGATATACTGTCTCAAAAGTGAGGTTGTTAGGTTTGTAACGAGCCGCGCTGTCGCCACGTTACAAGGTGCATTTTTTATTATGTATGTAATAATATAAGAGTAATTTACATAAATCTTGGGCGACCACGTGAATAGATTTTTGTTGTAATTTTATAAAGTACGCAAGATTCCAAGTGAGGACTGTAATGAAATGGTGAACTTATACAGTGTATCGTAGCAAAGCGAATATTCAAGAATTATTGAGCTATGTAGGCTTGAAGCTAATCTTGGTGTTCCCGAGCCTTGGCGACAAAAAGTCGCGGATTTGGGATTTGCCAGACCACACACCCTGCTCCCTGGGGATGGGCGGTCAACGACGTCACTCTCCTGGCGGGAAAAGCCTGCCGTCCGAAACCCGAATGTTCTCTCGTCCCGGCGAACTTAGCCGAATATGTCCGACCTCTGTTGGATTCTTTGGCCAAATCACATATCAAGGATATCACGTGACATTAGGTGCCGACCTGAAGGTCCAATCAAAATGAGCGTATAACTCAAAATCCTGGGAATTTTTGTTGTATGTGAGCTTCGAGACTACAAATGGGCGGAGCAAGAAGTTTCCTCGTGGACCGAAGAGCGAGGAGCTGACATTCTAGATTCTAACTTCGATCGCACCAGTCTGAGGTTGACTTGGAAAGTTGACTTCTTTCGCTAACCGCAGCTTGCCTTGCTGGAGCAAGGTTATCACCGCAACTCAGCCGGTAATGCGATGATGCGCATTGCCAGACCAGAGATGCCTATAGCCGACTTGTGAGATAATCTCACATATCGTGGGTCCGCTACACTCATCACAGACATCAGACGCAGAACTACAATGGTAATTGATTACGACCAAGCCATGTGATTGTGCATTCCGTGAAACAGAACCCGTAAGCGACTTTGAGAGGATAGGTCCATGTTCTCACTTTGTAATTGTAAAACCCCTGAGCTAGCGGCATAATTTGCCAGAACTAGTTATTTTCGAATGATATATTGTTCATTCTGGCGCCCATGATTTTCTTTTTAACTGTAAAGTCACAGTATTATGATGCCTTTGTCTGAGGTAGTCATAACTTGTATTTTTCATTGTTTCCAGTTGTCATTATTTCTTGCATTTTGATTCTGAGATATTTAAAAGTAAATATACAATTGTTTGCTTGCTCATGACGGCTAATTGTAACTCTGGGCGTTGCTTTTATGATTTTGCCAATTTGTGTTAATGTTAACGGTAAATTCGCTCAGACTTGTAATCGCCAGTGATAAGAAAATAAATGTCATATTGTGACAATTTTTCCTAAATTCCAACTAACGTCGAGATTCTTGCATAATTAGTAAAATTTCACTCCTTCATAAAAATTAAAATTAAAAATCCACAATTATTAATCATAAAGGTATGAAAGATAATTGTAATGTGGTTTGCCCACCAAGGCACCTACCACAGGTTATAAGGGGATTCAACGATAACCGTGGCGCCGCTATTTGATGACGAATTCTTATGTAACTCGATGAGAGAAACTGAAAGTAAAGAATAAAATGTTTTGATATCTCACTTAGTTCACGAGATATTGTACCTTAAAATTGACGTGGTTAGGTTGAAATGCGGCCTGGACCAGAAAAAAACTATCGCCATATCCATCTTTGATGATGAATTCGGACTTAACTTAATGAGCAGGTAATTCTTTTTAACTTGAATAACAAACCGTTTATTTCTACAGTCCTTAAATTTTAGTTGATGTTCAAATCTTTTATATTTTCACATTCTATTTCAGTAATTGACAAGAAATCAAAATCTAGAAATATACTTGTAGACATATTTACAAACAGAAACAAGTCATATCTGAAATTTTAAAAATAGCATAAGTCAATGTTTAGAACTTTAAAAAAAATTAATACTTCATAAAACCTCATAGCTTCTGAGCTTACTTAGAAGATATTGTACTGTTAGTGGCCTATATAATTTTGCTAGAAAAATCAGTGCATTCATAAATCAGAAGCTAACAGCTAATAATAAATAAATTGTTTATTCTCTTCTGGTATACACCTCATTTCAATCTGCCAACATTTTCATTAATATTGCCACTACAAAACCAAACTATGTAGACACATCTAAACACAAGAAATGCATCGCGAACTACATTTCGGACAACAAAGTTTATTTCATCACGTTTAGTAGTTCGCACAGCACAAATTATCACAATTAAATTCATCGTACACTTTCAGTGTATGCTTAAACGTGAGTAATGTATGCAGAATACCATATTCACTGTGTCGCGATGTAAACATGACCCGCTTAAATTAAATTTCCAACATTTCTCTACAATAAGGCTAGCTTTTCAGGTGCAAAATAGTAACGTATGTCTACACTAGAATGATATGATCCTATTGAGGGCAATGAATAAATTTATAGCGAATGGCACTAATATTGCAGTTGCCTGTCAGATACTTCAAGAACGATAATTACAATGTGACTTACTTATGAAACGCTATTCCAGGTTTTTTCCTATCTCATCTGTTTGTGCAACCATATGCATCACAACTTGGCATTATAGAAAACTTTAGAATATTAGAAAATGAAATATTCTCAGCAGCTGACACAGTGCAAACAGCCCAATGTTTTGGTACTTCTACGATGTCCGCCGCGCAAGCGCAGTTTTTTCACGAGGTTTCACGGATTTAGCGTTATCTCGTCTCCATATATTCCTTCCTCCATGTATGATAGATACCGATTATCGACATCTTTGACATAGATGAACTTAAACAGTTCGTTAGCTTATTGCTCTGTAATGTTACA
This sequence comes from Vandiemenella viatica, assembly GCA_031002005.1. NCBI lineage: Eukaryota > Metazoa > Arthropoda > Insecta > Orthoptera > Morabidae > Vandiemenella > Vandiemenella viatica. The sequence goes on along the minus strand of JARYHS010001972.1, from coordinate 1,495 downwards.
AGGTGTATACTTTTTTACGTTATATTAATACCTCAGGGATTATTACTCTCGCAGTCAGTGTGTATGTGATCTGCACTAATAATATTATAAATGCGGAAGTAAGTCTCTGTCTTTTTGTTATGTTTTGACGACTAAATGGCTATACCGATATTGATGGAATTTGACAAAGAAATACTTTTCATCTGTAGGAAGAACACAGGTCATTTTTTATCGGTATCGCATGAAATTTGAAGAGCTTATCGAATGGTTACTGAGAGACAGATGTGTGGTGTGTTAGTGTGTAAAGTTATATCTGTTGCTCAATCTGTGCTTCTCGTGCATTATGTTAGTGGTAAAATTCGTTTAGGCACTAAACGTATTATTTAGTATAGATTTCGATTTTCTCTGTACTATTACTTTGTGTCTGCTTAAATGTTTCTGGTACCAGTTTATTTTACCTTCTTATTTGACATGCCTTGCGGGCGTAAACTGGTCTAAGGTATAGTTCTAGCAGAGCACGAGCAGCTAAAGTTATTAGAACACAACAATCGGATGCTCATGCTGAAGAAAGAAGAAAAGACCAAGCTGAAGTAAATCTGCGCTTAGTTAACCCCCCCCCCTCCACACACACACACACACACATCCCCAAACCTTTGTTTGTTTTTCTTTTTTTTAAACATGTGGGAAATTTATTCTCTTCATGAGACAGGTTCGACGGTAGAATTATATAGTGATGGTTTTCCCGTCATATTTTCCCGACTCGGTGCTGTTTGGGACCAATCCTACGTTTACCAACAGCTTTCTAAATTCAAGTATGGCAACGAAATTCTTAATCCTCGCGTACGAAGTCGCGGGTATCAGCTAGTCTATAATAATTCTATTCCGATTCTAAACATTCGGTAAATACCACAGAAGCAAGTAAAAACAGAAATTAAATAAAGAACAGTTATCACACAATGATTAAAAAAAAACGGTAAAGTTCACGGGGTTCCGATGGCTCTTGCCTCTTCCCGTAGAATTCACGGAGGTAAGGTTCCTCACTCCCTGTATGTACAACCTTCGGCACTAGAATGGATGTGACGGGGTCAGCGCCACGTTCCAGCCGTTCTTTGCCTTCCCGCGGAGTTTACTCCACGGTACTCATTGGATGGCAGGCTGAGTGGACCTGGGCAGCCGTTTCGGACGTTCAGCTTCGAGGAAAAATTCTCAGCTTCGTCGGGGGTCGAATCCCGGTCGTCCAAGGCGCAGCCAGGCGCGCTACCTCCTGAGCAATGCGGCTGCCACTCAATGATTCAATTCTTCAAAATAGAGCAAACTTTAGATCTTGAAGGTCAGTTAATAGATTAGGTAACTCGTATAACGAAGTGACACAGCTCTTATTTTTTCGGGTTACATCCAACAAAAAATAATAAACGCTGTAAGAAACCGACCTTTTATTATGATTCCTAGATTTGCCTCGGGTGGATATTACTCACCACAGAATCCATGGAATCTTGTAGTTTCTGCTACTTAATTG
>JARYHS010001970.1:0-15185 GCA_031002005.1 Vandiemenella viatica | reverse complement strand
ATGAATACAGAAATGAATCGGTTCTGGCCCTGATTTCTCTAATCTTATTTTCGCGGTCATTCCGAGATATGAATGTTGCTGGTAGCAAGATTTGTTGACTGTCATTCCGAAATACGTCAGTCGAGAATTTTTCAATTATCTTCTGCCGAGAGCAACGCATTCGGTGCTCCAGGTATTCCCAACCTAACTCCTTCAACATCGCACTTACGCTTTCCCTCCAACAATATATACCTGTCACGAATCGGGCCGCTCTTCTTTGGACCATCTCTAATCCCCTTTTGATGGGGACCCCATACAGAGCAACAATATTCTAAGTGAGGCCGCACTAGTGACTTGTATGCAAACAATTTAACTTCCGGAGTGCATTGTTTTAAATTACGACCTAGAAATCGAAGCATACGATTTGCTTCCCCAATTACATTCTCGATATGCTCATTCCACGACAAATTATTATGAATTGTTACCCCTAGGTATTTAGTGGAATCTACCGTTCTAAGGACAGTACCATTAATTGTATATACTATATTCAGAACTAAATGGTGTCACATTTTTACTTACACGCATGACTTGGCACTTTTTAGCGTTTAACTCCAACTGCGAATCTTTACACCACGCAATTATTTTCATAATATCGTCTTGTAACAAAGCGCAGTTGTCCTGGGTTGTGATTTCACGATAAATAACAGCATCATCGGCAAATAATCTTTTCATCCTCCTTATTATGTCGCACAAATCATTAATGTGTATGAGAAACAACAGAGGCGCTATCACGCTTCCCTGGGGTACCCCGGACCTCACTTCGGTAAGTGATGAACGCTCACCGTCGAGAACTACACACTGTCTTCTGCCCTTCAGAAAGTCTGTAACCCAGTCGCATATTTGTCTACATATGCCGTAACCGCGAAGTTTCCTTAGTAACCTAGTGTGAGGTACAGTGTCGAAAGCTTTTTTAAAGTCTAATAGAACTAAATCAACCCGGGATTGCTCATCTATAATACGGCTCAAGTCGTGTATTAAAAGGGCACACTGGGTCCAATCATCGATTAAGTATTGTTCCTCAAAGTTGAATATATGAAGCTGTTTACCCGGAGCACTCATGTTTGAGCGTGAAATGGCCTTAGAGTGTTCTGTCGATGCCATTTCCTTCACTAAACCTTTCACAGGGGAAGGTATGTTGTCAAGAGCTCACACTTCAAAACATTGATAGCAGTAAACACTTTTGTTGTCAAGGAATGTGAAAGCTACCAGATAGGTGGCGGCAATGCGTGTTCCCTATTCCACTAATTATAATTCAAATTTATTCGTCCCTCCTAGTTAAGAAGTAGTGAGATGAGGAATGGAATGTTGTTGACTTTTGTGAGGAAGTAGGTAGAAACGTAGGTATCTACCGCAGGGCAGCCTGTAGAGAATGTCTTCCACTGGGGAAAGGAGGGAACGCTCAAAGCGAGGCCTCCGTGGCTGAGCCCTACTTTTTGTTGTGCCTGAAGAGCCCTCGTCGAGAGTCGAGGGATGTTTCTATCTGGTGAAGAGAGCCGTCGAAATGCCTTTGTACGACTCGCTCCGATCTGTGTTTATTTAACGATGGCACGAAACAAATGCGGGAGAAGCGGCCAAAAGCTTTTAGCGTACGTCGCTTCCAACGGGAACAAACGAGCAGCTCTCCCGCAGCTCACAGGTTTGCTTTTCAACAGCTGCCTCTCACGCACTATGATCCAGCTGGCTAATATTAAATAAACCGATTTTAAGGTCTTTCATGATCAACACGATTATGCCAGTGTATCTGACGTCTATTTCAAATATTGATACAGGATTTAGAAAGAACTTTTTAAAACTCTATATGTGAAACACAGCATTTTATGCATGGGCATTAGGAATACCAGAAAGAAGGTAATTTGAATCATTTGAAATGTGGTTATATAGAAGGATGCTGTAAATAAAGTGTACAGATTGAGTACGAAACGAACGTGTTTTGGAAATGAAGGGTGAGGAAACAAGTTTGTGGAACAGTTTTAAAGAAAGAAGAGACAGTGTGGTAGGTAATATTTTGAGACATGCGGGATTGGTTAATTTGTTAGTGGAAGGAACAGTCAAATGGAGGAACTGTAGAAGAAGACATTATATTAGAATACTAGCCCGTACACGCGACTTCGTACGCGTGGATTAAGAATTTTTTGGACAGAATTAAATATAGAAAGTTGTTGGTAACGAAGGATTGGTCCCAAAAAATATCGAGTCGGAATAATATGACAGAAAAGCTATCACTATATCATTGTACCGTCGAACCTGTTTCTTGAAGAGAATCAATTTCCAACATATTTCTGTCACCATTCGATAAGGTCTCAAAATTTCGTGACTACAACTTTTAATCATACTGGAAAAAATATGCTGTGCCCTTCATACAGATTTCCTTATAAAATTCCATCACAACGATATAGCCATTTAGTCGTCAAAACGTAACAAAAAGACAGAGATTTACTTCCGTATTTATAATAATATTACTGTGGTTCACACTCACACACTGACTGCGAACAACACCTGGGGGATCATTATAACGTAAAAAAGTGTACACCTACAACATTGCAAGACTACCTACGATTTTCCTCGCAGTGCACCCCTACCTTTCTAATATCTACAGTTTAACATTCAATCCGAAGAACCTACGGCCCAGGCCTGCCTCTTACGATGAAAAACAATTTTTAAAAATCTTAGACTCCACGGAGATTTGAACCTGAGACTACGACGTTCGTAAGCATGCGCTTTAAGCACTTTTTTTTTTTTTTTTTTTTTTTTTTTTTTTTTGGGCCTCCTTCCTCCCCTTCAGCCCTGCCTTTCGCTCGCCAGTGGTTGGCTCTTTGCCTGGCTCTAAACCTTTTTATAGTAAAATTTGGGTTTCAATGTTCTCTTTTCCTGATTTGTATTTATTAGTGGTATTTTCCATCAGTTGGATGTTTTGTTTTTTGAGGTTCTTTATGATTTGAATATTTGGTACAGTTAGGTTCCCCTCGTGCCTTTGATTCAAGAAGTCTCTCTTTGGGTCTAGGCGGGGTTTATAAACAGTTTTATTTGGTTAAATTGTGATCATTGGAATGATTCTGTCATTATTATATCGAGCATCCGTGCGAAGTCTTTTTTTATAATTTTGAGTTTGGATAATTTCGTAATATACAGTATTCATATATGCTATATATTCGTCGTAAGTACTCTTTTCCGTTTGTAGCATATAAGTTAGGGTATTGCCTAGTATCCATTGTACCGTGTTGTGTTTCGTTTCAGTATATCTCTTTTTCTCAGGTTTCAGTATTTCCTGGATGCTCACGGTTAACGGTGATGTTCTGTCAAGGAAGGCTATTCTTCTTCTTGCCCAGTTCCATATTTTCTGGTTTTGGTTACACGTTATTCTGTGTATCAGGGTGTCAGTATTTCCGCAATTTCTGCACCTGTCATTCGGGGCTAGATGTATTTCGTAAAGTCTTCTGTTGGTTGAGATTTTTTCATTTACGACGTCATACCACAAAGATTGCGTTTTAGTGTTTAGAGTTTTATTCGTTATATTTTTCCAGATGTTGCTCCAGTTGTATTGTGGATTTTTAATTTCGATTTTATTTCTGTGGTTAGATGTGTTGATTATTTTGTAGATTTCTTTTGTTGTCTTGTTGTACAGGGTGCATCCTTTGGTTTTTGCATAAGTTGTTTCTAGGTGAAATTTTCTCATATGTGGTAAGGTGAACTTTATCGCGGCCATGTTGAAAGGTATTTCCTCAGTGACTGGTTTTGTTTCTTTAATCAAGTTATTTGTTGGGCCGTTTGGGTCATTTTCCGCTGTCGTTATGGTTCTTTTGAGGAATAATGCGCAGCATCTTTCGCGTACGCTTATCATTCCTATGCCTCCATTACCTAGGGGTAGAGTCATTGTTTTGAACGCTGTTTTGAAGATCTTACCCCTGCTTGCGAACCACCCGAGCAGATTCTGTATCCGATCTGCAATTGTGTCGGGGGCACTAGGCTGCCAGTCCACCATACGGAAACACGGTACGGAGACGACCATATCCAACGTGTCTCTCTGTCACCGTATTTCGAAGTTATGAGACAACATGTGTTATTTATACACATAATTTTTAAACTAAATATAGACAGTATTTTCTCCTTGTTTCAAAGGATAAGTGTGCAAAGTTTCATCGAGATCGGATGAAAACTGTGGATTTGTATGAAGAACAAACAAACAAACAAACTAACAAACCAACAAACAAACATACATTCATCTTTATATATAAAGATATGAAGCAGACAATCGAGGACTTGGGTTGTAAGGAATGTGTTGAGATGAAGTGGTCGGCTCAAGACGGAAGAGATGCTGGTTTGCATAAAAACCAGTCGAGAGACTGATGACAGTAAAAAATGGAGAGAAAATGCTCGTCAGTGGAAGTGCAAAGATATCAATGCTTAATTTTAGCAGAGATGATCTCATTCTTTGTTTCAGATTTTAAGCTTGGTAACTAATACAAACATAATTTTCCCCCAAAAACATCTATCTGAACGCGATATTTTTTATGGACATAACAGTAACTAATACACATAAAAAAAATGATAATTTTAACAATGAGACGAATAAACCAGCTAGTGTGGCTGCGGGCATTAAGACGCCACCACACTGGATGTGGAACTAGTTTCGTGTCCTGGTTCCCGTGTATTGGCCGTCCTGATTGCGGTTTGTATGCGGTTTCACGCTATCGTCTGGGCGAATGCTGGAACGGTCCACAATCTCCGCCTGATAAACTACGCGTTTCGCATACAAATCAACACTTATTATACAGAACACAAACATTTTGCAGACAGATTCCTCGCCTGGGGTTAAGTATTGCAGATCTAACACGTCTGCTTCTGGTCACGGTGGGGCTTCCAGCCTATCTGTTTTTCATGATTCACACTAAGATGCCTGGATAATCAGGTACCTGGTGCTTAAGAGGTACTAATATTAAATAAACCGATTTTAAGGTCTTTCATGATGAACACTATTATGCTAGCATGTCTGACGTCTATTTCAAATATTGATATAGGACTTAGAAAGAGCTTTTTTAAAACTTTATATGTGAAACACAGCATTTAATGCATGGACTTTAGGAACTAACTAGGAATAAAGATAGGAAAAAAGGCGAGACCCATCATCAGTTATTTGATTTGTTGACTAATTACAGGTATAATTGTTTTCAATGAATCCAGAGCACGGACACTAATCTCTTGGATGCGAATGCTGCGGGGATATTAACCAGTTAAATCACGTAACGGCTTACTTTCTATACAGGTAGAAAAAAATTCAGATAGAAAGTCTGATGAAGTACGTCCTAAGATGCTCGTAAAATATAAATCAAAATCAATTGAAATATGGAAAGGCCGGGGAAAAGGTGTAATCTGAAACCGGAAATCATCTAGAGGCTTAATAATGGCAAAAATGATGATGGCTCCCTTTCACAGGAATAATGAAGAAATATAATGAATGGAAATATAAATTAACGCAGGGTTCAACACGGAAAGAATTAATAGATAAAGAAAGAGTTATGCTGTCTAATTCTACAAAAATGTAAATCCCCACAATACACAGCCAAACTCCGTGAGTTCTTTTTTTGTTTCTTTGTTTTTCTGTTTGTTTAATTTTTTTTTCTTTGTATTTATTCTGTGTTTTGTATTATTTATTAGTTTCTTCACAAGCAGTTCTAGAATATAATATTTTACGGGCGTATTGTCGGCAGCTAATTGTGAACTGTATTTCAATACTATTGTGATTAAGATATGTGATTTTTGATAGTTAAAGTGTGATAATTTTCTATAAATTTGCCGAAAATAATGAAAAACCTAATCAGGCGAGGTGTCGTTTCAACTACGGTCCAAACTACAACATAATGTAATTAGGCTAATAGTGGTATAAAATGGAAGACATTAAAACAGGGGGAATTTTATATGTTGAAAATATCGTATTACTGCTTATGTGGCCGCTGGATATGATAAATACATGTAATGCTCAAATGCTTTCTTTTCAGCCACTTTGCTTGATTTGAATTTGTTTTTCACTGTTTAAATATATTCTTAGGTAAGTTTCTTTTTACTTTTCTCTTTTTGGCTATACTAATTTCAGTAGTCCCTTTATGCCAGATTCACTTTGGGTTGGATGCTGGGATGCGTGAGTGGTAAAGTTTTGGCCTCGCATTATGGAGGACGCGGATTCAAATCCCGGTACGACCATCTAGATTTGGGTTTTATATGGTTTCCCAAAATCCCTCCCGGCGAATGCCGGGATGGTTCCTTTTAAAAAAGGTCATGGCCGAATTCCTTCCCGTTCCCTGCCCCCAGTCCTTTCCCACCTCTAATGGCCTCGACGTCGACGAGGCGTAAAGCCATAAGCAAAAAAAAAAGGGTAGGATCTGTTCATCTTAACAATTTAAGTAGTCCGAGGTAAACAGCATTGTATGTTGATGCTAATTGTTGAAGACACGCGGTTGCGCAGTAATTGGAAGAAACATGAGATGACAGTGCACCCCGCGCTACCCTGAGTGCCGCTCTCATTTGAGACGGATGAGTGGAGCGTTGTTTCCGGAAGAGCTGTTCCGTAGTTAAGATTGATTACGGTATTTATTCTAGACTAAGTGCGTATCGGGGGCACCTCACTCGGCCCGGGCAAGCAAACACGGATTGCGAATGGCGCATAATTAATCACGTTTAATCAAGTGTGGCCGGAGCACAACAGGCCAGCGGCGGCAGGAGGGGGCGTCGAAAATAATAACTAATGATTGCGGGCACAGAACAACGGCACCTTGTGTCGACGTGCTGAAAGCTACATCCCTCCTCGCGACAGCAGCTAACGCAGTTGTCGATTAATTCCTGCGCCGGAACGCCCGAGATTTCAACTCTGATTTATGCATTCCAGCAGCAGTACAATGGTCGCTCGGTCCCCTCACCAGAAATCGCTCTGCCGTGTTTCCACGAAACTGAACAAAAGCACTGCTCACAGCAATCCAAGTTTTCTTTCTAGTTATTCTCATCTTGCTGACGAGATTAATTACGAAAACTAAAATGGTCTCTGAACATCACTAAAATTATTTTGGTTCTATTGGAGAAAATCGGTGACGTGAGACGAGAGACAAGAGAAAAAATCATTGTAAGAGATATCCTTTCTGACATTACTTCATTTCAACATCATATTCAAGGTTTAAACCATTAATAGTTTGTTTCGTCTTGACAAATTTTATTGTGTTCACTCATTCTTAGGTCGACCTATCCTCGTTCCTCCCTGTTTTGGTATGTAATTTAGCAGCACCTTTGGTTGTCTGGTATCCTTCATACGTGTTGAATGCTCCATCCGTTTCTTCGTATACCTAATTGTTTCCTCATTCAGATTAAAAATTTTCAATTATGTCCTTATTTCTTCGCTTCTTTTCTTATGTAGTAAAGTATACCCATTTACGGCTCTCAGAAATCTCATCTCAACTGCTTCTACCCGCGTTATTTGTTGTATAGTAACGTACATGATTCACATTCATATAGTAATGTTGATACCTCCATTACTTTGTAGAATTTAATCATTGTGTCAACTCTGGTGTTCTTAAAATTTCTTTTGATTAAAGCCCACAGATATTTAAATTTCTGTAAAGTGGTAATGACATCGACGTTCCTGATTATGTCATATAATAAATATAAAAAAATGTTGATTTGTTATATTGTTCTGTTATTGATAACAATCTTAGACCGTACTGGTTCGTCTCCGTTAATTGCCATTGCTTTCGTTTTTCCTGTGGAGATTTTTAAATCGTTATTATCTGATATTTTCATCATTAAGTATAACTCTCGTTGTAAGTCATCTTCTGTCTCAGCTAAAATCACCTGGTCGTCAGTAAAAAGTATTGTATCTAATACAGTGACATTAACTTTGAAATTATTAGGCACACATTTCAGCCATTTTACAATGGCATCGTCAGTATAAATATGAAAATTAAATTACGTTTAAATTCTGATAAGAGTAGTTTTAACTTTTTATTGATTAATATCCTTTTTATCTTCAGAATATAGAAGTCCCCTGTTTACAAAATATTGGAGGAAAATTTTAAGAAACATTTCAATAAAGCTTTTATTCTTTTATGATGACTACGACGTCTTTTAAAAATTTGTTGTAAACCTGACTAAATTATCTACTTCCCAAGACACACAAGCACGCAGAGAGAGTGAGAGATAGGCGAAAACCATGCTGAAAATAGTAAAATTAACTTCTAACAACCTTGAAGTATTAAATAAGTAGAAATTTCTGCATGATTACAATACCTTTAGAATATTTTTCTACATATGAAAAAAGTCAAGTTCTCCATTCACACTCACTTATTCCGTTTTGTGTAGTTTTTTCTTGTCGCTGGAAGAACAAAAAAATAATAAAAAAAACTTTTTGAGGACTTAACTACAAACAAATAGAGTAGCAACCCACTCAGTCTTTGTTATGGTTAGTTCTGTAATCTAGAGTGTAACAAGGAGTTCGAAATACGGAGATTTCAAGAAGTGACTCACCCGACCCGTATTGTTTTCTCTTTGCAGCTGATCGTTCGTTTGGGACAAGTTAAGCTTTGTTTGGCTTGAATTTGCTTTTGAATGTACATACATCCGTGTTACAACTAGGGTTGTTAGCTCTTGAAAGTACCTACAATTTAAGGTGAAATCCGAACCACGAAAGAGTTCTGACGTACTTCAAGTTGTGCCAGAGGTGAAAGTCGCGTTAAGAGCTTATGCTTTTTCTCTTTACGCCTCATCGACGGCGAAATCATTTGAGGTGGAAAGTACCGGGGGCAACGAACGGGAATCATCCCGGAATTTGCCTCGAGTGATTTGGGGAAATCATGGAAAATCCAAATCTGGATGGCCGGACGGAGATTCTAACCCGCGTCCTCCCGAATACGAGGCCACTGCGCCAGCACGCTCGATAAGTGGCTAGTGAAAATCCTTGCCTAGACAGGGAGTCGAACCGGAGGCCTTTCGATCTCCAGTCAGACTCTATAACCACTCATCCAACGGGCCACACTTAAGTGTAACTGTTTTCTTAGTCTAATTTCTTACTCTATGGTTTATTTAAAAAATCTTCTTGTCAGCGCTGACTTGTCAACAAAAACAGCAATTACATTAGTGAAGTGCTATTGATTATTACTATTAATAAAGTGTAAAATCTCTCTTTCATTTGTTAATTATGAAGAGACATTATTTACAGAAGGGAAAGATTACAGCTACTGGGATACAAAAGAATTCAGACGCCGGGATAGTGTTCCCGGAACAAACTCAGTAACTACAAAAGCAACGAAAGGAATCAAGATGAGATGAATTCCAATTACCGTAGACAACTCTCGGTAAGAAAATCAGAGAAACAGAGTTATACGTAAATAGAACAATATCGTGAGGATCAAATAATTGCGCAGGATTCCGTGATTCGTAAGTATTATCTTGATCCTCCGGGTGGAGCAGCGTCGAATTGTTAAAACCTAGCGTTTCGGCCATAATGCTGTGGCCTTCATCAGAGTCCTCAGTCCTAATATATAATATTGTGAGGAGTTTATTGCTGATACATTTTTTGCAGTTACGAAATCAAAAATGGATTCCATCTGTTGTAGCTTAAAAGCTGTATAGTGTTGAATACTACTCTCAACTGGAATGTGGATTGTCTGGTATCGTTCGAAATATTCAAACGTCTCGTTCTGCATTCTCTGAATTTCCAGGTGGCTAGCCTCGTATCACAGGTAGGGTAAATACTCTGAGAGCATAAGATGATACATATCTGATTTCACTTCAAGCGTATAACATACGCAATAGTTTCGCTGTAAATTTAGCTTCGGTTTCGTCCTGCTACAGTTTTGCAACAGATGCTCTAGAGCAAACGGTGATCTTCTTCTTTGCGCTTTTTAGGAAGAATTTCTTGATAAATGGCGTATCCCAGTGAAATTAACAGAGATATTTCACTAAAATCGTTTGTGTGTATTGCTCCTTCAAATAATATAAATAACAACTATAATAGACTGAATTGGTAACTGTGAAACAAATAACCATCAAAGCATTTTAATCGATCATGTTCTATAAAAGTCTATGCTTGAAATACAAAAGAACCAACGTCTGAATAAATACAACAGCAAAATATTGGTCTACAAACCGAATGCTGGTTGGGTAGATCCGTAGTAGGCGTACTAGACGGGACCAACATTTTCTGTCCCTCGGGATTTACGCTTCGAAAGAGGAGTGAGGACCATCAAACGGAAGAAATTTGGCCATGGCATTATGTTGGAACCATCATGGAAAGGGTTCTTGTAACCCTACAACAGCCCAACTCCTGGGCTTCACCTGGGAGGAATGGAACCTATATTGTACTAGTATAAGGAAAAAGCTAAATATTATTTAAATCGCCTAGTATACTGATTTTAGCTACTATTATGTCTTATGAAATAATGATATATGATTATGTTAAAATTTAATTTAATCGTAACCAATATATCCGTGAGATACAAATATATCTAGCTTCTGGGATGAGACGTTGTGCAGGTACAATTGAACTAACGGTAACGTTTTTAATACGTCCTATAGCTTTCAGGGGTGTAAGGGTATGGGAGAGACTATACTAGTCTTTTCCAACCAAATGTCAACCTATCCTTCACGTGGTGCACCCTGTTTGCACGGACGAGCTCTGGCGACTGAAAGATTCCCGGTATAAGGAGTCACCCACCGCTTGCCAACGGCCTCCTAAAGGAGGGCGGAAGAGCAGAGAGTGGTTCAGGGCACCCTCTTGCCCCTGGGGTTGGAAACGGCCCCTAAAGGCGGATGAATCAGAAATGATCAACGGCATGGGGATGCAGAAGGCAACGGGAAACCACTGCATTAAAGACCCAAAGGGTATCCGGAGGACAAGTAATCCTCTCAAATTACATATATCATGATGGCTTCTTCCTGGGTAAAATATTCAGGAGGTAAAATATTCCCCCAATCAGATCTCCGGGTGGGGACTGCTCAGGGAGGAGTCATCACAATGGATAGAAGCATTCTACGAGTCGGAGCGTGGAATGTTAGAAGTCTGAATAGGGCAGTTAGGTTAGAAAACTTAAAAAGGGAGATGGAACAACTTCTGTTAGATGTTGTTGGGATTAGTGAGATTAAATGGAAGGACGCACAGGATTTCTGGTCTGGGGAACACAGGATAATTAGCACACAAGCTGTCAATGGAGTCACTGGTGTAGGATTTGTAATGAACAAGAAAGTAGGGAAACGGGTGAGTTATTATGAACAGTTTAGTGACAGGATTATTTTGATGAGGTTAGAAACTAAGCCCGTCCCAACCACATTAGTACAAGTATATACTCGTATGCAAATTTCACAGGAAGATGACGAAGAAATAGAAAAAATATACGCTGAAATTGAAGAATTAATCCAATATGTGAAAGGGGAGGAAAATCTAATAATCATGGGTGATTGGAATGCAATAGTGGGAGAAGGAAAAGAGGGGAATACTGTAGGAAGTTTTGGTCTAGGAGAAAGAAATGAGTGAGGAAGGAGGTTGCTAGAATTTTGTGAAATTTCGCTAGTAGTGGCGAACACACTGTTTAAGAACCATGCAAGAAGAATATACACCTGGAAACGTCCTGGGGATACAGGCAGATATCAGCTAGATTATATCATGGTCAAACAGAGATTCAGGAATCAAGTTCTAGACTGTAAAGCGTACCCAGGAGCAGACATAGACTCGGACCATAATTTGATAGTAATGAAGAGCAGGCTGAAATTCAAGCGAATATGGAAGCAGCATAAACAGAACAAACTGGCAGTGAATAAACTAATACAATGTAGCACAAGAGAAAAATTTGCAGAAATGGTAGACTTAGGTCTAAGAATTAACTGTGAAAGGAGCTCAACCGAGGACGAATGGAATGCATTAAAGACCGAAATAATGAAAGCTGGCAAAGAAACATTAGGCTTTAGGGAACAAGCTGCCCGAAAACCTTGGTTCACAGAAGAAATTTTGCAGCTGATGGATCAGAGGAGAAGGTACAAACATGCTCAGGATGAAGCAGGAAGAGAGCAGTACAGGCAATTTAGAAATCAAATAAATAGGAAATGCAAAATAGCAAAAGAAAAATGGCTACAAGTAAAGTGTGAAGAAGTAGAAAAGTAAATGGTCGCAGGAAAAGTAGATGTTGCATATAGAAAGATCAAACAGAATTTTGGAGAAATGAAGAAAAGAGGTGTGAACATTAAAACTGCCGTTGGGAAACCTCTTTTAAGCTCAGAAGATAGAGCTAACCGATGGAAGGAATACATTGAGAAACTGTATGATGGGGACGACTTGAACAATAGTGTATTGGAAAAGGAAGGCGATGTCGACATTGATGACTTAGGAGATCCTGTTTTGAGGACAGAATTTAATAAAGCTCTGAATGACTTGAAAGCACATAAGGCAGTTGGAATTGATGGGATCCCTGCAGAACTTCTTAAATCTCTAGGAGAGGAAGGAATCGAAAGATTATTCAAGCTGATATCAAAAAGTTATGAAACAGGGGAAATTTTAACTGATTTTAATAAAAATATCATCTTCACACTTCCAAAGAAAGCACAAGCCGACAAATGTGAGAATTATCGCACCATTAGTCTAACGTCACATGCTTCAAAATTACTGACCAGAATAATTTACAGAAGGATGGAAAGGGTAGTAGAAGAGATAGTAGGTGAAGATCAGTTTGGGTTTAGGAAAAATCGTGGTACAAGGGAAGCAATTCTGTCTTTAAGATTAATACTTGAAGGGCGGATCAAGAAAAACAAAGATACTTTTATGGCATTTGTTGATTTAGAAAAAGCTTTTGATAATGTTAGGTGGGACAAGATGTTCAAAATTTTAAAGAAGTCAGGTCTTAAGTATCGAGATAGAAGAATACTGTATAAACTATATAAGAATCAAGTGGCTGTAATAAAAGTAGAGAATGACGAGAGAAAAGCATCAGTTAAAAAGGGTGTGAGACAAGGTTGTAGTCTATCCCCGTTAATATTCAACTTGTATGTAGAAGAAGCAATGAAGAAAGTCAAAGAAAAAATTCCATGTGACATAAGTTTTCAGGGAGAAAAAATCAGTATGCTACGATTTGCTGACGACATTGTCATATTAATAGAGAGGGCTGAGGATATTGAGAAGTTATTGAATGGCATGAACAAAATACTGAAGGAAGATTTTGGACTGAATATAAATCAAAGTATAACAAAAGTGATGAAATGTAGCAGAAATGATACCAATACTAGCAGATTAAATATGAAAATAGGATCAGATGCAATAGGAGAAGTGAGTGAGTTCTGTTACTTGGGAAGCAAAATTACAACCGATAGCCGAAGCAGGAATGATGTTAAAAGCAGAATAGCACTAGCAAAAAGAGCCTTCATGAAAAAGAGAAATCTTTTAGTTTCAAATATTGATCTAGGAATTAGAAAGAACTTCTTAAAACTCTATGTGTGGAGCACAGCACTTTACGGTAGCGAAACATGGACTTTAGGAATACCGGAAAGAAAGAAACTTGAAGCATTTGAAATGTGGTGCTACAGAAGAATGCTGAAAATTAGGTGGACAGACAAAGTAAGAAATGAACGCGTTTTGGAAATGATGGGTGAGAAAAGAAGTTTATGGAAGAAGCTTACAGGAAGAAGAGACAGGCTGGTAGGTCATATTTTGAGACATGCTGGATTGGTTAATTTGTTAGTGGAGGGAACAGTCGAAGGTAAGAACTGTAGAGGTAGACAGAGATTAGAATATATGAAGCAGATAATTGAGGACGTGGGTTGTAAGGGGTATGTAGAAATGAAGAGGTTAGCACAGGATAGGAATTGCATCAAACCAGTCGAAAGACTGACGACAGCAAAAAAAAAAAAAAAAAAATAATAATAATTACTGTACTGTGTTTCGTTGACGCAACCCACTATAAAGTAGTGCTGTGGAATTTCAGTGGCAGTAGTCAAACCAAACGTTTATAGGTTTAAAATTCTATTTGTTATTGTCTTCCATTGTCAATTATCTGTAATTGAGAACATTCCACAACTGAGTGGTTAATTTGTATGTTGTGTGACACAAAATGAAATTGCAGCTAAAGATAAAGACGTTTTCGTCTTTGTTCGGCGTATAATGCAACAAGGAAGAAAATCTTTTTTTTTTTACTTATGGATTTACACCTCGTCGACGTTGAGGGCGTTAGAAGTGGAAAGGGAGTGGAGGTAAGAAACGGGAAGGAAATCGGCTATGGCCTTTTGGTGGCAACCATGCCTGCATTCACCTAAGTTGATTTCCGGAAACCATGGAAAACCGAAAACTATTGTACACAGATACAGAAGAAATTTTTATTTCACAAAATTCTACAACTCTTAAACTACTTTTCCACATAACTGCCGAAATTTTGCAGGCATTTGTCATAGCGTGGCACCAGGTTTTGTATACCTTCTTCATAGAAATCTGCCGCCTGTGTCTTCAACCAGTTAGAAACAGTTTCTTTCATCTCGTCGTCATTGGTGAAGTGATGACCGCCAAGGAAAGACTTGAGATGTAAGAACAGATGAAAGTCTTGCCAGTTCTTCTGTAACCAAAGGTGGACGCCACCTTCGTTCTTCATCGTGCACATCACTACGCCCGCCATTGAACTGTCGGACCCATCTTCTCACCATCGAATCACTCATCGCATTTGGTACGTAAACATCGCAAATTTGCCGATAAATTTCACTTGGTTTCACTTTCCTCGCATTCAGAAACCGAATCACAGATCTGATTTCACAGGCGGCGGGATTTTCAATCAACGCCCACAATTCAAACAATCACAACAAAGCGTACGTAACTGACAGCGATCTCCAAATGGCGGACGTTCTTCCCCTTGATACACATCGTCTACAGCACATGTGCGGAACTGCAATCGCAGCGCTGCAGCGGAGATAAATTGAAACGGAACTTACTTTCTGGACGCGCCTCGTAGATTCCCGGACGCGAATTCGAATCTACGTCCTCTCAAATGCGAGACTAAAGATGAACTGTCTATTTGAACATGAGACAAAAACAAAACCTAAAAATCAGAACACTTTGAGTTGTTATACACTTGCTATATTAGAGATTATAAATCAGAAAACTGCAGAAGAGAGTCAAAGTTGCAAACGAGTGCTGTGCAAAAGTT
>JARYHS010001969.1:0-24994 GCA_031002005.1 Vandiemenella viatica | reverse complement strand
CTTCTAATAAAAAATATTAGATAATGTAATGATTGTAAAAATACATGAGGATAACTCGCTGAAGGAGCAAAAGTTAGCAATGTTAGAGATGTGTCATTTGCGATGCACAAGTAAACCAAACTAATAATGACGGTGGGGTGTCTCCTGAGTAATGGACAGCAAGCAGTGTCATTTGAACTAATTGAATGAGTGCCAACAATAAGGAAACATGTCAACAGGAATACAGCTACTCAACTGTTTTTATACAACACTTTAATAATCAGAACATTTCCATGCCACACCAGGCCATCGAGTTTCCTGAATGTTTAAATAAAGTATTAAAAACACAAATAAAGAATGACTTGAAACAACAAATCAAATAAAAACGAATTAAAAATAGAATTAATATTGATTTCTAAATGCACCTATTACAATTTTAAACAAATGTATATTTTTATAGAGACTTACTTTCAAAAAAAAAAAAAAACCCTTATCTCTATTCCACCGCCACTTGTTATTTACATCATTTACAAAATTAATCTATACCACGTAATCTTTCAGGAATGAAGTCTAGGGAATTTTATTTGCTGTAGCAGTTGCACAACAGTGATTTAATTATGTCTCTAATCTGTATTCATACTCTCCCACCACATTATATTGCAACTTCATATTACAAGGGTTATAAGTCCTCATCAGTGTGCTGCAAAGTTGATACTTTTCAGTATAGGTGTATAGAAATTTTATTTTACACTACACCCCTACTTTAAAGGATTGAAATGTTCATGTGTGAACCTGCGGTTTTCATGGGTATTTAAAGGACTTTTGGTGCTAAAACCATTTCTGACTTAGACTAATTTCTTCGCACTTTTGCTTGTGGTGTGTTATGATGCGGGTACCTTTGTGGTGCTGGACTCGAGGCTACAGCCTAGGTAGCCTATGCTTAAATGTGGCCCTGACATGTTTCATCAATGGGTTATTTTCCCTGTCCTATTTTATTCTCAGTGCTACTGCCTGTTTCATTGTATAAATTATCCATGTGAACTGTATCTGATGATTATAGTTATGTTTTCTTGTGTTTTCTTTACATATAGTATCAAGAAGAAAGTAAAGAAAGGTTCTGGTTCGAAAACACTACCATCAAGCAATTCACCATCACGTGCCATTGAGTCACCAACAATGGGACGGCGATTGCCAGCAGACCCTTCAGAAGCCATAGGAACTGCAGTGGTCAAATATAATTATCAAGCTCAGCAAGCAGATGAGCTGTCATTGGTGAAAGGTACTAGAATACTGATCTTGGAGAAGAGCAATGACGGCTGGTGGCGAGGTCAGAGTGGATCAGTGGCTGGTTGGTTTCCTAGTAATTACACTCAAGAAGAAGGTGACAATGATGATACTCTGCACACATATGCAATGGCTGAGAACGTCCTTGATATTGTAGTTGCACTTTATTCCTTTTCATCGAACAACGAACAAGAGCTTGCGTTTGAAAAAGGAGATCGTCTTGAAATATTAGATAGACCACCTTCAGATCCTGAGTGGTATAAAGCTCGAAATGCACAAGGCCAAATTGGCTTGGTTCCAAGAAATTATTTGCAGGTGGGTCAGCAGTATGTTAATAAAGTTTTGGTTTTTTATTATTATTTTATTTTGTTATTATTATTATTTTGTTCTTGTATGCATGTGTTTAGTAGTTATCTGCACAATTTTCTTTTATTTTTCTTATTTTAAAATTTGGTTTTATTTAGGAATTAAGTGAATACCTTACGCAGCCCTATAGAAACCGTGATCGTGATGGTGGAGGTGGTGGTGAAAGACATGACTCTTTGGACCGGCGGACTGATGGCAGTGCACCAGGAGTTCGTGTAGTAGACCGGCCACATCTAATAGGAAAGCCCTGGTACTATGGTACTATTACACGTGCTCAGTGTGATAATCTACTAAACCAGCATGGCCATGATGGTGACTTCTTAATCAGAGACAGTGAAACTAATGTAAGTATTGTTTTTATATGCTTTTGCTAGTTTTTCCCATAACCGTCAGTTGACTTTATCGTTCTTCATTAGCAAATAACTAAAATCTAAGAAACTGTTAACTTATAACAAGCAAGCAACAGCATAGATATGAATGAAATTTGGCACTGAAGGACGATACTGAAACTGATAAAGTACAAGTAATTTCATTTTATAATAGAAGGGGAAATCAACGATTTCTTAAAAGAAATCATACAGAAAAATTAGTGATAGAATAATGTTTTTTAAGATATGTAGAATTTTTTAATTTGTTAATAGAGAGATACATTTGAATGGAAGAACTGTCACTAGAGAAAAAACTCTAGATAATTTGATGGAGGTAACAGAGTATATATTTCGTTGTGGGAATGCGAAGATTGAGATTCATGCAGGATAAGATATTTTTGTAATTTCTCTCACATTTAACTTTTCTTTGTTTTTTAAATTATTAATTAGCAGTTGTACAACTGTTTTGCACCTGTTACAATATGTTTTATTTAGTGTTGACACGAGAGAATAATTAGCCACCGAGCCTGGAGAATGCAGATTCAAATCCTCTTCGGGTTTCCATGGTTTCCCAGAATCGCTTGAGGTGAATTCCAGAATGATTCCTTGGAAATACCATATCCTAATTCCTTCTGGTTCCTTGTCAAGTGTGGCATTGGTATTACAGTGTTAATGTAAACATAAAGCTTTATTCAAGTACAGGTGTCATGATTGTCATGTACTCTTTTTAGATGTCCATAAGCTGCACTAGAACATGTTATTTGATAATGAATTTCTGTATCCATGTTTGTATTTGTTGAGATGTGGCTACCGAGGGAAGGAAAATGTTCCGCTTCCTGTACTGTCATTCCCTTGACTGTGATAGATGGAGCCACTATCTTGGCGTATGGTGCAGGCTGATAAAGGATCTGCATCTTAATAGTGTTAAGTTCTAGACCAGCATATCTCAACCTTTTCCTATGGTGGACCCCTTAGAGATTAGAGTGGCCTCGCATTCGGGATGATGGCAGTTCGAATCCCCCGTTTCTCAAAATTGCTCCAGGATGCTTCCTTCAAAAGGCCATGGCCAAATTCCTTTCCATTCCTTGCCTCAGTCTCATCCTGCTTTTAATGACGACCTGAACAAGGTGTAAAGTCATAAGTATAAAAAAAAAAAAAAAAGAGATTACACTATGATCACCATGGGCCCCTTAATAATAGTAATTGGAAATTGGCTAGACTAGAAGTTTCATTTGATAGCTTGGCTCGCATCTCACACATTGTGGCCAGTGTTCGGGTGTTCTCATTCCCCCATTTGTGCTTTTGTAATTATTCATATTTTGGCCACAGACCCCTTATGATAGGTTCACAAATCTTCAAGGGTCCATGGACCCCAGGTTGGAAACCCTGTTCTAGGCCATTGGTTTTTTCATGCTTCTGTAATTGCATTTAAAATAATTTGTAAATCCTCCTCAGCAGTAGCCATAAGAACAGTGTTATCTGTGTATTTAATGACTGATGAGTTTACTGTGGTCATTACTCGGAGTCTGTTAAGGTTAAGTAGCTTTCCCTCAGATCTGTACGTGATATCTGCACCTGTTGTTAATCTGCACATGTATAGGATAAAGCAGAGTTCCCACAAAGATTGCAAATAGGCTAGAAACTAGAACACACCTATTGTTTAACACTTGCAGTGATCTGGAAGAGTTGTCTGTTCCTGAATTATTCAGGTATATTTGGCGGGTCCAAGGCTAAGATACTCCACAGAGCTTCTCCATTAACAGAATTGTAGACAATTAAAAGATCTATGGAACTTATATACAGAGATTGGTTTAGTTCTCAGGATTTTTCTTGCAGTTGTCTAGCACTGAAGATGTCAACTGTAACTTTGTTTGTACTAAAACCACATTGTGTTTGTTGAAGAAATTCTGTAGCTAGATGTATTTAGCATAAGACTCGGGCAAGAATTTTACAGCAATTGAAAGCAGGTATATTTGTTGATAACTATCACATTGAGCTTGTCTCCTTTTCTGAAGATCATGATGAGAGAAGCATTTCTCTCATGTCAGCAGGGTTGTTTGAGTGCCATATTTTGACAATAAGATGTGGAATCGTAGGCTTCCGCGGCCAGAGTCAGTTGATTCTTGGCTATCCGGGTGGCGCCGCGTCATGTTTCTTAAAACCGACGTTTCGACCTTCATTCTGGGGTCTTCTTCCAGGGAAGAACTTGTCAGGGATTGGGACTGCTCCAGTTGCATTATTTTTCAGCTGTTGAATAGCTGTATCAACTTCTTGATGGGAAGGAGCTTCTCCTAAATGATGTCGAGTGGACTTCTGAGGAATTTTGTCAAGGGAGCTTACCTCAATAAGTGATTCTTGGTTTAGGAGTTCATGTCATTTTTTAATTTCTTCTTTTGTCTAAAGAATGTGTTTGTAATTACTAGGTTGTGTTCTGAGTATTTAGTAAGAAAGACAGTTGGATTAGAGTTCCTATTACCCATTCCTTCCATGCCAGTTGTTCCAGTCTCTGCCTAATTGAGTAAAATCTCCAAGAAGAATAAGTTTATTAGATAGAGGTTTATCAGTTACAGTCAAGCTGATTGTAGAATTCTCCCTTTTGGTCTTCTCCATTTTTCAGAGCTGGAGCATAGGCCCTGATTATAGTGGCTCTTTAGTTATTCTTGAACTTGAATCGAAGTGTTGTGAGCCTTTCGTTTATTCCAAAAGGGATTTCACCAAGATTTACAACTACTTCATTCTTTATAGCAAATCCTATTCTTTGGATTCAGGTTTTTTTAATCTTTTCCTTTCCAGAAGAACATGTAACCACAGCTATGCTCCTAGAGCTGACCTTCGTCTGCACATTTGGTTTCAGTTAAAGTAGCAATATTGATATTGAATCTTTTCAGTTCTTGGGCCACAATTGCAGTTCAACATTTCAGTCTATTATTTTTTGAGCCATACGAAAGAAAATGGTTGAACAGAGTCATTCATCAGTGAGGAGGATGGTGAGCAATGTTGTGGCTCAGTTAGTTGAGGTATGTGTCTGGGAATAAGAGGGTCCCCAGTTCTAATCCCAGTCTCAGCAGTAATTTTCACAGGTTTTAAAACTGACTCTCACCTCTAGCAAAGCTTTGCTTTATTAACGTGAAGTATTCTAGGATACATCATGTTTCGGATTCCACATTAAACTGTAGGTTACTTTTTCTTGGTAGGATTACCGATCATTGTTTGGTTTCTAAGACATGCAGATAGCACACCATCTAAAATACTCTTCAAGTATGCCACCAAAACTGCATCAGATTATTATTAATGAGGAGGGTATTTATATGGCTGCAGTGCAGCTTTTTCCAGACAGCTGGAGTAGGAAATGTATATGGGTCTTGAATGATTGAGAGACTTGAGAGACTTGAGACTTGAGATGGAAGGAAAAGAAATGTGTATTTTATGTTCTCCCATTTAATTAATAACAATGGCCAGTACCTTTGCTCATTAACTTCCTAAAAGATTATTTCAGAGAGTTAATTAGGTTAATGTATGACGTGATAAGATGTGTGTGCACACCTCCGTTGCCATATGGCTCGATCCTCCTTACATAAGGTTTTAAACCAAAATTTGGTATTTGTCTAGAGTATTGCATACTCTTCATATCCCTCCAGTCTTCAGCTTTATTATTTGCATTTCCTAAAAGCCATTTCATTCTCTTTAATATCATTAAAGGTTCATTGAAAAACATCCATCATGTTGCAGATAGGAAAGAGAACATCAGAAAATTACTGAATGGTATGTGCATAGTACTGGGAGTGTTATTTTCTAAACATAAACAAAAATGTCTGAGTGCAGTGAAATGATAATACCAGTACTGAACATAAGAATATGAAGAGATGTATTAGTAGAACTAAGAAAATATCATTGGGAAGTAAAATTATTGCTGATGACTGAAATGAGAAAATTAGCAAAAATCTTTTCACATCAACATTGCTTGGAATATTCGTCAACTACATGTATGTAGTACAGATTATTGAGGCAGTCCTCATCTTATAACATCCACATCAATGAGTCATAAAGCCAAAATCAAAAAAATTAAACTAAAGCCAGTAAGAAGGAAAAGTTGAATATTCAAAATGTGACACTTTTAAGATATTGAAAAATTATTTTGTTCTGATAAATTATAGAATGAACACATCCTGGAAATATTACTAGAGAAGTGAGGAATTTCATGTAAGAATCTTACACGTACAAGTCACATTTTGTGACATGTATAGTGTTTAATTTAAGGTAACAGTATGGAAAGAAATTAAGGTAGATAAATATTAGAGTTCGTATAACAGATAAATGAGGATTATGTTTGTTGTTGGTACCTACGAATAGATGCCTCCAATGCTATGAGAGTCAGAAGACAAGGGGGAATAAATTTGTGGTGTCTCAGGTGACAGCAAGAACTGTTGCAGGGCAGTCAACATTCCAGATGTACAGTGTCTGCCTATAATCATTCATCCATACTGTCAAGCAAGTCCAGTGTAGAGAGCAGAATGTGTATGTCACCTAGTATATGATGCTTGAGGTTTTGGGTTCCCATGATGAACATTTTTTTGTAGCTTGACTCTGTTGATTCCTATTTTGAGAGGGCATATAAAATTTTTGGAAGGAGCAGCCTCTTTTCTGGACATCAAATTATTAACCCATCCAGTCTTGAAAACTACCTTCTCCATATTGTAAACAACTCTGAAAAATCTATAATATGCATCATATCACTACCAGGAGCATATCTCCTTAGATAGTATTTCTGTTGAGGGTCATGCATTGGTGTAAACTTTTCCTATTTAGTACATTGATGTTTCTACCATCACACTATGGTTGACATTGCCAAAAGAATGTAGACATACAATGCATAACTAGAATTTCAATTACCCTATAACAGCTCACATTACCACTCATGCCAGCAATAAAATTGATATCTGCTATAACTTTCAGAATTATAAGAAATTTTTCAGAGACATCAGTGCCTCAAATGTTGGTTGATGAAAACTGGCATAGCAAAATTCATTAGAATCTGCAGCCCACTTCTCTCTGTCTTTCATTATGTACATCCCCTCATGTTTTTCCTGCCAATAATAGCAGGTCTTTAACTGCATTGCTGCAAGCTGCAAATTCCTCCACACTCTTGAAGCACCTTGATCCAAAATTTTATTTTGTGTCTTATGTTACTTTGAGTTCTTGTATGACTTCTGCTATGGTAGGTAGTGGCTTCTTTATCTGTTTATAATATTACAGCAACAGCTACCTCTGATTCCTCTGTAACCAATGAAAAGTAGTTACCAATGTAGTCTTTTAACTGCAGATCCAAAATTGCCAGAATTGAGTCACAAGTTTTTCTTAGATGTGAGGCCATAACTGATGGTTGTCTTTAGCATAGAATGAAAAGGAGTTGTCTGAGTGTCCTTTATAGTATAACCAGTGATGGATCTACAAATTTTCCAAGCCAGTGCAGAAACTTGAGATTGCAAACAAGAAAAAAGTCACCGTCACACAAATTTGCCATTTGTCGCCCACTCAAAAATGGAAAGTTGCCACCTGGAGCAAATGCCCTATTTGGCCATCCCACCTAGATCCAGCACTTAGTATATCACATCAGGATGAATATTTGGGATCAGTAGGACAATGTGGCAAAAGACAAAAAAGAATATGGAGTTGAGATGATGTCTAGATTATGGTGGAAAGGGAATATTAGACTGTGCTCTGAGGCCATCTTTATGAAGTTGGAAGATTTTTATTTGGCAGAGGAAATAGCTTGGGGTGTTACTCACAGTAAAGATAATGTTTGCAAATAAAAATATAAATTTACTGCTATGCAGAAAGGTTAGAATTGGTGTTTTATGGTTCAATAGTGATCTGTATCTGACATTTGTGAAGATTAGTGCCTGCTGGGTGATAGTCGGGATTGTGGGAAACCTCCTTTGATAATAATTATGCAGAAGGCTGAAACATGGACTGACATTAAAAGTTTTTTTAAATTAAAAAGTTGGAAATGGTCAGCACTGCTATAATTTGAACCGTCTCATTTAAACTCCTCCATTTCATCATTTCCTTATGAATCGAATGTAAAAACAATATTAGCTTTCAGTTCTTCTCCTAGTGATATTCGTCAGATTTTGTAGACATTTGTTTACTAACTAAGGTGCTAAAATGGCAATATAGCCAAATTAGATTGTGTTGCATTAATCTGTATGTTTACCAGTATAATTCTCTGCTAAGTGAATTTGAAGAATATTTTGTTTTTGTCCAAAATTTTGATCTTGCATTTGATTTCAGTAAATGATGGATTGTATTTTAGTGCCAGTGTATAGTGCTGATTGGATTTATTGCTGGTATAGGGGTGAAAAACAAATTAAAAGAGGTTACTTAATAATAATCATAATAATTCATGTTATTTTCATATTTAGAATGACAGTAGTTTTGGAACAGAAAAAAATATTAAAAATTCAAACAAGAATATAGGATATTAACACCTTACTCACTGCATGGTGCTACTTCTGTAGTTGTCAGTGTAAACGATTCTCTTTTTTCCTTTTATAATGATTAAGACGTCATTGAAAATAATGAGTTATGTTTTGTCATTGTGTGCCCTTACTATCAGATTTCATAAGTGGTGAACTACTTTCTTATTGTTTGAACTTACTTGAGAATTTATTTTCTGTATTTTCCCTTTCAGCTGGGAGATTACTCTGTATCACTGAAAGCACCTGGTCGGAACAAGCATTTCAGAGTTCACGTCGAGGGAGCTCTGTACTGCATAGGGCAACGGAAATTTCATACGTTAGACCAGCTTGTTGATCATTACCAGCGTGCTCCTATTTATACAAATAAACAGGGAGAGAAACTTTACCTTGTAAGGCCTCTACCAAAATCTTCCAACAACTGCTAAGTGTGAATCTCTCTTGATGTCCTTTTTGTCTTTCAGTTAATCTTTTCTACGGAGATATTTCAATTAATGTTTATTTATTATTGCTTATTTATTCTCTGCCATAGCGAGCTTTCAAATTTGGCAGATATGTGTGGTTAATTTTTAAAATTATTTTTTACTCTGAAGATCACTCTCAGGTCAATTATTAGTAAAGAGATTCAATGGGCTACTTGTATTCGTATACTTGATGGCTGCTTGAAGAAGCCTGAAAAATAGTAGCTTCATTTAACTTTTAGTAGCTACGTAGCTACGATCACTTCATTATTTAACTAGTCATTTTATCTTTGTAATAACAGAAGTCTCTTATAGTGGACATAAATTGAGTTAACAGTGTTCTGAAGTATTATGTGTAATGATAGCCGGAATACAATATTCCTGTGTTTAGTTTTAACAGAGTGAAAAATTTTATCCTGTTGAGGGTTCACCTCAAATATTTTTTGTATATTGAATCTTCTAATAAAAGTTATTTTTCAGTTGCTTACAATAACAATAATAATTTGGGCAGAAAGACAATGTCACTTAATAAAACTGAATATCATTTATTGAAGAACTCGCATAAAAGACAAATAAAATTGAAATTTTCACATATAGACATTTTTTCAGACAAATGTTAGTATTATTTTCATTGTGTAACAGCATTTTCAATGTCAATTTTTCCAAATAATAGTATGCATCAGAGTAATTGGGTATCTCTCACCCAGTTATGATCTTGTTTAATTAATTGCAAAGTTGGAAGTCTATATGCAAAACTCAGTTTTAACAATTCTCTCTCTTTTTTTTACATACGATGTTGTTTTCTCATCATAAAAATTAGTATGTTATTTCTGTCCTTATTTAATATTGTATCCATAAAAAGTTCAGATGAAGTTCAGAACACTTTTTTATTACTGGGGTTTCTTGACACACTGATAATCATAGTCAAATCATTGAGTTGTATAAAACTGTCACAGACATATCTTATACAACACACAGCAGAAGCCATAATTGACAATCGCAGCCACAAATTACAGATTTTAACATCTTATAGACAGTGTGCATATAGTCATCACATATATTAAATATTCTTCGCATTTGAGTTAATAGATTATTTAATAAAAGCCTAGCAAATTGACTGAATAACATAAACAATAGATTTGATCTGTTCGTTTATTGATTCAACATTTGTGGTGAGAATACCAAATAAACATTTTAATGTTTTTGTACAGTATGTATTTGTCTTAAATTTGATTTACCATCATTTGTGAGTTCATCACAGTATTTTCTCTGTTTAACACTTTGTGTGCATTGACTAACAGAAGCATGACCCAGTTGAAAGTATAAATATTCATTTAAAAATGTACCTTAATATTGAAGGAGAGACATTTCATTAACATAACTCTGGCAAATAATTAAAATATTGTCAGTAGCACATGAAATAATGTTTACTATCTTCACAGAAAATTAACTGTATGCATTACATTTGCTTGACAGTATGTCAGTAGGGGTATATATCAGATGTTATAGCCTTGGTTCTCATTTATTTACCTTCTGTAAACAGTTTATATAATCAAATTTCTGTATATTTAATGTACTGTTAATTGTAAAATATTTGGTTTTTTGCTCTTGGTGTAAGAGTTTTTGTTCTTAATACTAAAAATCTTCACTTAGCATAATTAATAAATTTCTAAATTATGCTCATCATTTTAAATACTTTTATTAATTCTACTGACAGGTTTTCTTGTATTTTTTTTTTTTTTTTAGTTTTATTATTTTTTTGAATGCTTCTGATGTGTACAGAACCTGAAGGTTGTTTTAAATTCTTGTTTTTACTGTAAGATAAACAGTCTGACCAAAGAAGGTTCTTTTATTTTTAACATGTTTTAACATATCTAAGTTGAAATTTGGTTGAAGTAAAATAATTATGCACACTCAACATTCACAATTCTGTCAATACAATACTGCTGATGTTATATACATATAAATATGCTTTTGGAATGTGTACACTTGGCCTTTTGCATGATTATTACTGTTGCTGTGTTTAGAAACTGGCCATATAATTATATGCTCTATTACTTCCTAATCCCATCTGTTTACAGTGTTGGGGACCATGCCGTGATACTAGCTGATGTGTTGAAATTTGTATTAAATTATCATAGTTTAGCGGGAAAGAAAGTGGCCAGCAGTTGTGAAAAAATTATGATGTTGTTTACTGTATATAGATGGCTATTTTTTATCTTGGAATCGATGAATGTTAAAAGATTGATTTATAAACAGCAGCCCCTTCACATGAATAAATAACTTACTAATACATGGTCCATATGTATTTGGAACTCTTTACACAGTGCTGGAAACATTTTGCATACTATTTAGATCTTAAAAAATTGTATGATACTGAAGGGGAAAAGATCATAGTATTAATTATTACAGAATTGGTAACATAAAAATATAGAAACAAAAAAATTCATCAGTTTGGGTTCAGTGTTAGTATATTAAAAACTAACTTCCTGAGCTTTTTTCTACATAATATCCTTAAAAGAAATTTGTGATTCAGTTTTCACTAGAGAAGACTAGTAACTTAGGTTTTTAGTCACTACATCAGACTTTTCATATCAAAATGAGGCTTTTGAATATACTATTTTTTAGTTAAAAGTTTATCTTTTCCACCTTGGACAAATGCTGTTTTTCACAACACTGAGTTTTTCAAGTGTAACATCTATAATAGTTAAGGAAATTGTAAGATACAACATCAGTTTACTCGATTTAATACCTGTGTATATAGCCATGATGTTTGCTGTAGGGTACTGTAAATAATTTCATCAGTACAAATATATTCATGGAAGGGAATAAAAGACAACAGGTGTTAAACTGTAAATATTAGTTGCATCTGACATTTATTTAACCTTTTTTATTTGAAATATTTTTGTTAATAAGATCATCATTTGCATTCTTTTTTGTTAGCTGACACCATTTAGATTAACAATTTTTTGGTACTTTTTTTTTGTTGTAAAAAGCTACCAGTTCAGATATTTTCGATCCCAAAACTTGTGATTGTGCAATTCCTCTGGTCTAGTTAGAAGACTTGCCATCCTACTATGTTAGAAGATTGTAGCCTCCATTTTTATAAGTATGGCTTGCCGAGTACTAAGCTATTTTTCTTGTTCCTAGAAATCAAAAGTTACTGCATTGAAAATGACATTGACCTATTTTAATATGTAATTAATTTAATTACTGATTTAGAAAACCAAAAAGATTGCATTTTAATTTTGTGCTTTATACAGGAAATAGAGTTTGTATATGGAGGATTGTTATTTCCTTGTTACACCTTGTTGTGAAGGTGTGAACTATTTGGTTTTGAAAGGACTGTGATTTCCTGCATGAAAAATCTTTGAAATTGGTCCTGCAATAAAGTAGCATCAGTGATATGTATCTTGCAGCTAGTATAAATTAAGGGAATTTCTAGGCATCTCGGTTCATTTTTTATGTAATTATGATCATTCCTTTGAATGAAGCATTCAGAATAGATGGAGAAAGTAAGGTCCACATATTGAATTACTCAATGTACATAGTTCGTGTGTATGTACTCATTATCATAGAATGCATTTAATTGTAGTGTTTGTGACTTTTGTGCTTCCTTTAATTCATTTAGCATTATATTTGTGAACTTTTTTAATGTAATTTCAGGAACTTGCGTCTTTTAAATGGACAGTGTTGAAGTACAAGTGAGAGTTATATGGTGATTTTCTCAGAAGATTTTACTTCTGTGTTTTGCTCATTTTTAAAGGACTGCAGATATTTCTGCTTCAGTATACATTCATTAATATGATTGATGTACTATTTTTTAATTTGCCTAACATGTAGCATTTTTGTAAACATAAATGGTGCAGCCACTGCAACTAGTATCCATTTATTTTTTTATTTCCCCTTTTTATTTCCAAGAAGACTGAAAATGGAAAGGAAATGGTGGCAACTAGGATTCTATGAAGTGTAACTAAGTTATAATCATTAGCAACATTTTCCAATATAATTTAGTATACTACTGTAATGTAGGACATGTCTAAACATATCATTCATGATGAAAGATTGCATGTTACGATTGACTTTGTACTAGTTGTGATAAATAAATAGGTGACAGTTTGCAAGCTTTCACAGAAAACAAAATTGAATATAGAGCAATTGCATTTCATGTGATTTGGACCCCTTTGTTTCTGTTTTTAGTGGTTATTTTATGTATCTGATGTGGGAGTGGAAACAAATGTATTAAGCATCGATCTTAACTGTGGGCCTTGAAAGAGAACCCTCATATGTAAATAACACATTATATGTTGACATTCATCCAGTACCAACTAAAAAACAACTCTTATATGTAACACATTATGATTTCTGGTCTGTTCTAAAAATTTTCGATCAGTTGGGTCATCTTATTTGTCACCATGCTTCCAGGGTGGTAATTACAGCTCAAAGTCTGATTCAAATTTTTAGGTTATATATAAAAAAAAATGTTTCTCTGGTTCAAGGACCCCAAGTCTACAGGGTTCCATATTTCCATATTGTTATATTTTTTTTTACTATATGAACATTGTGTGAACATTGATGATCTCCTTATTCAATCATGTTGTTGTTATATTTTGTTATTAGCAGTGCCCGATACCTCTCAGGTGTTGTGAGAGTTGATTTTTTTCCAGTGTACGGCTGATAAAAATTCTTTCCAGGCATTCTGCTGGATAAGTTCTTCTGCCATACATGACTGTTTGTAACATACCTTAGAATTTCATAATTTTGCATAACGAAATTGGTTCATAGAATAGCAGGTTTAGTTGAGTAACAGGATACCACAGCTTTAAGTCATTTTTGGGAGATAATTCAGGAAATAATTAAAATGATATAGTTAATATAGGCAGGAATTCAAGTTTTAAATAGTAAATCCAAGCATTAAATCTACCTAAACAGCTGTAGAAGAACTTAAGATCTGGTTATGAAATATTTGGTTCTGATATAATTTCGCTAAATCAGTATTTTTCTTCACTTTAAGAGACTTTTAGAAAAATAAACAGTCAAAAGACAACAAATCTTGTAGCTAGAGAATCCCACTATAAAGTTTGAGTACATTAAATGCAGCTATAAAAATTTATCACGTATTTTTCCACTTTGATTCAAACATCTAGGAAATCAACTTGTAGAAAGAAAGTAATGTCATTTCTGCTGATACAACATACTAGAATTTTGGTAAGCAGGGTACAGTCTAGAGATTGTTTTTAAATATTATATGGTAAATGCAGACACATGCTTAAAGAAAAAGTTAAACATTTTGGTAATATACATAAATTCACGGAAAGGTATTGTATTCAAAATAAAGTTTGATTAAATACAAAGAATTCCTAATAAGTTTCATTTGAATTCGCGAAGGCATTGGATTGAGATAGAATAAAATAAATTTTGGCGCCAACGTAACTTGGTTAAGATGGTTTAGTCAGAAAGTATTTGCCTGGAGTTGTTTACAAGAAAAATTAATAAATCGAAAAAAGCAGTTAGATACTTAAGATTTGCACAGTAACCATTTTTGAATACGTAGAATTGTTTAAAGCTACTTTAAGATTGATATCTCTAATAAATCAGGAAATAGAAATTAGTCAGATTCTAATTTTGGTTTGCAAATTTTATTTAATAGTAAACATACTTCAGTTAATATCAGATAAAAGATCAGATAATGGGGGTTAAAATAAAAGTTGTTTGTTTCATAATTGCAAAATGATGCAAGTTAGTATTAGGTCTTGGGAATCGCTTGAAATGATTTTTTTTTACAGCTATACTATTAAACCTACAAAATTTTTCGCAAGGATAAAAGTTAATGCTCTTTAGAAGACCTTGCTATTCTCAAAATTTCAAAACGATAGGAATAGTTTTAGTCCTCAAGGTCAAGAAATCTAAAGCTTGGGAACATATCTGATCGATTAGTGAGACGACTACCGTGGGAAACACAGAAGTGTTTGGGCTCCCACGGATGTTTCTATAAATAGCAGCCCAAATTTTTTCCTTCCCCCAGTCTTCCAGATTCAGTTAGTGTCACCGCACTTGTTCGTAGCGCTAAGTGGGTGCGCCAGTAGTAGGATGTTAATCTTGGGCAAAAATGTGTAACTTTGAGGAAAGCGTGTGGCGAAAATAGAAAACCTCATGTAGCTATAAAGTCAGCTAGGTGTCTTGAGGTTGGTCTGTCTCAAATGTGTTAATCAAAACTGCATTTTCATCTTTGGAAACTTTGTCTGATGCCAGTTCAGTTTGTGACTTTGCTAAACTTTCAAGAATATAATGAATATCTGCCAGCAATAGACTTGTGCCTTATTCTCAACTACCTTTCTTAGTTTGGGGTTTGATCAAGCTAAGTGGCGACCACAGTAAATTAGCAAAGCTATAGCTGAAGTTATCCAGGGCAACTATCATGGTTAAAGCTAAGACTGAAGGTTTGGCTCTCACCCCAATGCAGATTAAGGTCTTACAGGTTTGACAGCTTCCTCCACTGTCTTCATCAGGTGAACCGGAATGACACATTGCTTTTTATTCACCTTGTAAAATACCACCATTAATTTACTAAAATTTGACACTGTTTTGACGAAACGATATAATAGATAAATATTAATAAAATGAAAGTAATCTAGATATTTAAATACATTGCGATTTTTCATAACCTGTTATAAGACTATAACTATTACAATTATTGTAACAGTCCACTCCCCCAAATCTGCAAGACGCGTTCAAATGCCTGCAGACAGTGGTGAATTTGAGAGCGCAGCTAATCTTAAATATGGTCAGTGGCGGCATTGTTACATAAACTTCAGAAAGAATTTCAGTTCCAAAACACTAAACACCACATTTGAAATTTTCTATCATTTACTGTTTCAACAGTATGGTCTGAAAATTATTAGCTGTAAGTTACAGAAGTGTTTTCAAATCAAAATTGTCCCCTTTGAATTCATTCTCATTTATTTTCGTTCCTGTATAAATATTCTCGAAATTATGTCAGTCTATTGCACAACTTGACTCATCAAACTTTACTAAAACAACACTTCTCAATGCAAACCTATTTCACTAGTCATGAAAACTTATCCAAATTTATATTAAAATTGCTTGACTGAATTGTCTCTAGTTCGGGAGTTTGTACGGCCCTTCAATACTATAACAGTCACCGCCCTTTCAAAACCAAAACACTGAATTTAATCTATCAGTCTGCAGACAATTATTCTGAGCCCTTCTAAACCTTCTCAGGGACTTATGACTCTTAACCACCATTTTGCTAAATCACTTGCACCACAATAAATGATCAGAATTCAATTACCAAACAACATAATTAATAATGTTTCACTCCCGCTGAAGGATTTCAATTTTTATGAATTCTATCCTGGGGGGCAGAATATACGCTCCCACTGACATTCGGACAGACGCGCTTCTCCCAGGTCAATGCTATTTATAACATCTCGCACTTTCCTACTGTGGCACAATCCCAGCTGACGCCTCAATAAGGTGCCATTCTTTCACTAAGGTGCAACTTTTATCCTTCGCACTTGTCAAACCATTGCTCCACACCTAAAATAGCCTAATATGGCCAAAAAATGCTCAAATAAATGCCTAAATAAACCACTGTAACATTACACTATCCATAAACAATGTAAGATTAAAAATCAATGAAATTTTGTAAGTCAAATAAATAATTTGTGAGGATGTGTAGACTATAAAATATAATGTTTAGCTATGCCAGCACTGCTCACATGATGTATTGGATTGCTTCACATTCAGTTGTAGTAAACATTTCAACTGCAATAAGGCTTGCACTAGACACATTGTTGGTTCTATTGCGGAACAATTTTTTATTATTCTCAAATCGCAAACATCAAATACACAGCTAAACATTGCTGTTCTTTTGCTTGCTCACATAACATAAATTCCATTAAGCCTTTCTTGGACTTTAGTCTCTAGCCTGGTGGTCCACGGCCTAACAGTGAATGAGCGCTTTCTTGTCCACTTTTTGTCCTCCCCTTGTTAGTAGTTATTTCCCTGGAAGGGGCAATTCCTGAAAAGTTGGTAAAGCCTGTCAATCGGGGTAGGCTTTCGGCAGCCTGTCAGCAGTCTACAGGAGTTATTGACAACCACATCTAGCTGTTTGGTGTGAGATGACCAGTACCTAGCTGGGTATGCATATTCTGCTACAGAGTAACAAAGTGCCATTGAGATGTGCAAATAGTTTTTGATTTACTGTCCCACTGTGATCCAATCAGTTTTCACAGTAAGTTGTTTCTGGCAGAGATTTTCAATCCCTGCAGTACTTCTTATATGTGAGGCTCCTGTCGAGGGTCACTCCCAGATATTTTGGTATGTTGCATATCTGAAGTTTGATATCTGACCGTATTACTTTCAATGTAGTCTTGAGATTTACTACCTTTTAGATGAAAGATGTGCACTTCAGTTTTCGAAGAGTTATATCTTGAATGATTTTCTCTGTAATAGCTTGATAGGGATTCGAGGGCAGTAGATATATTTCTTTCTACTGCTTTAAGCTTTGTGTTGTGTGGCCAGGGCAATGTCATCAATGTACAAGAATCTCCTGGTAGTTGGATGGTGGTGGCTGATTGTGTGTGTGTTGAAATAAACTCTCCATCAGCTGTGCAACTTTTAAAAGTTGATGAAAAACCTACAGTTTTGGAAAAGAGTAGTGATGAGCTTGATTAACCATGTGACCTTTGTCAAGTTGTAAACTTTGTCGAGCAGTAGTTGATGAATGACAGTATCATATGCCGCCAACAGATCCGCAAAGACTGCACCTGTGGCTTTCCATGTCTCAAATGAATCCTCTATCAATAGCATTATGTTCAGCAACTGCCCAGTACAACTTTTTACCTGGGTGAAAGCCAGCTTGGTATGGTATAAGTTTTAGATCAATCACAGGTTGGATATAATTGTTCAAAAATTTTGTAAAAATAGTACAGAAGTGCTATTGGTCTCAAAGCTTTGTGATCATTCCTTTCTTTCACAGGTTTCAGCTGGGCAATCACTCTGGTCCTCCAAATCTGATATCTGCTCATGCTGGTGAAATGCTGTAAAACCCATTCTTTGGTTGCATAAGAGAGGTTAGTGGCATAACACTAGTGGTGGGATGGGCAAAAGGCCAAGAGCCACCAGCTTGAGGGGAGCCTCCAGCTCTCATGCAAAGGGGTCCCAAGTTGAGGCCCCAGAGGGTCTACTGTCCCTTCAACAAATAGTCCTCACCCATTGTCGCCAACTGAGGGAGTAGTGAGCTAAAAAAAAGTCTCCCATAATTTGAGTGCCCAAATTTTCCCTTCCACCCCCTATATGACATAAATTTGCCACCGTGCCTCCAACAGTTTAGTTACACCACTGGTAGAAGTTCTTAATGTGTTCTTATCAGATGTCATCCAGGCCTGCCAACTTTCCGCTTTTACACTCGTGGATAACCTTGTCCAATTCCGACATACTGATGGGCTTGGTGAAGTTTTCCACTCTTCCTTATTGTTTCTGTGTTTTTCTTTTGTGTCGTAGATGATGTGGATTTATGAATTACCTTCCTGTTCACAAGTAGCTGATGTGCAATCTGATTTGCATTGATGCTGGAGTGTCTAGTGATCTTCGCAGGATTGTTGTTGAGGCATTCCAGTAGTCTCCATGCCTTGTGACTGTCTCGTGGAAGATCCAGCTCTTCTAATGTATTGATCCAGTTATTTCTTCCATTGTCACTTTGCCAAAGGCATCAGCTTCAAACAATGGTTTTTACTCCACAAACTGGGCAGCTAGATCTGAGATGAGACCCAGGATATATGATAGTCATTAGTGATGGGGAATGGACCTTCTGGAGAATTTTTTCACAGTTGCAATGAAATGTCATAGTATTCTACAGTTGGTTCAATAATATACACAGCAGTATCCAACATTTCTGTGGATCTGGACCAGTTTTCTCTCTTGCATCTTCTGTGGACAGAAATTTTTTGGTCTGTGCTGTGTTTGGTATTGGGCTACAGATGGACTTCACTCTGCTGGCTGATTTGATTACTGCTGAATAAATGATCAGGGTTACAGAAATTGGATTAATAAGATAATGGAACAGAGGTTTGTAAATACCTAAGTAACGAAGGAGACTTTACACAAGTGATAGAGCAGAGCACAAAGGGACAAACATGTTGGATCTATTCCTAATAAAGCCTGCCGATAACCTTGTGAGTTCTCAAGCAACTGAAGAAATAAGTGATAGTGAAGCAGTTCTGGTGGATATTAGAGGATTCAGTAAATTAATTGAAGGTGGTAATAGGTACAGTTATAAAAAGGAACAAATTTAGGGACTGAAGAAATATTTCAGAGCAATGTTCAGCAAATGCAAGGAAGGCCTAAGTCCAATGCAGTCGAAGTGGGAATAGTTCAAGGAGATAATAAGAAATGGGGAAGAAATACTTATTCTAAAACATAATAAAACAAGTAAGAGAAAAAGGATTTACACAAGGAGAACGGAAAAGTAGGGGACAAAATAATTTGGATATATTCCTAATAAAGCCCGATGATAACCTTGTAGGGTGTCAAGTAACTGAAAGAATAAGTGATCATGATGCAGTTCTGATGGATATTAAAGGATTCAGTGAACCAGCAGTCAAAATAGAAGGGGGAAATAGGTACAATTATAAAAAGGTACAGATTTCAAATTTGAAAAGATATTTCAGACAACGTTTCAGCAAATGGAAGGAAGGCATGAGTACAGTAGAGTCAAGGTGGGAAGAGTTCAAGGAGATAATAACAAAGGGGTAAGAAACATTTATTCCAAAACAGAAAATAAAAAGAAGTAGAGAACCTGTTTACTATAACAGGGAGGTGAGGAGGTTAAAGAGGTTGGTAAGAAGAGAACATAACAGAGTTAAGAGACAGTAGGGTGGTAGGTAATATTTAAAACAATTAAACACGGACTTAATAATAGCTAAGAAGGTGGCTAAAGATGGATTTATGAAAAGTATATTCAGTGCAGGGGAATCATTGACTGATTCATCTAGAAATTTCTATAACTGAGAGGAAGGGAGGGTGTTGAGACGCTTTTAGATGAGGGTGGACAAGAAGTTACAGAGGATTTGAAACAGGCAGAGATTTTAAGTAACTGGTTTAGTGGGAGCATTAGGAACAATGAATCAGAAACAGGTGGTTCTGAGTTGAATAACGAGCTTAACAAAACGGTTAGAAATGAACAGATGATAAAATTTGAAATTCTTCCTGAGGATATCATGAAGGAACTAAGAAAGCTGGAAAAAAACATAAAGGGGCTGGTGTAGATAATATTACTACAGCCATCTTAAAGGTAGCAGGATGTGACATTGTACCTTAACTTGAAATATTATTTAAATTGAGTCTTGATACTTGCTGCTTACCAGAGGATTGGAAAAGTGCAATAGTATTGCCTTTACATAAAGGAGGGGTGAGAAATAGAGTCTACAGTCAGAGCCGGCGCTAGGATTCTCGGGCCACCGATAAGTGTTCTCGGTCCCCCCTCCCCCCCCCCACAAACCCTATATATATATATATATATATTTTTTTTACTTTAAACTTTGATTTTTTGGATACAGGCAGAAAATTTTAATCCAAAAAATCAAATAACACCTTTTTAGGAAAAAAATTTTGCTTGGTTTCTATTTAGCTAGGCACCCTCACCAGAGGGCCCCCTTAGGGGGCCCGGGTTCTTTTGCCCCGCTTACCCCTCCCTAACGCTGGCCCTGTCTACAGTGTATAAAAGCAGATGGAGAGAACAGAAAAATGGACTACCCCAAGGGAGCGTGCTGTCCCCAATGCTCTTTAACATCTATACAAATGGCCAACCGAGATACAGGGGGATAAGAAGCTTCATTTATTCAGATCACTGCCCAAGGAAAATCTTTCGAAGAGGTAGAAAGGAAGCTTACCGAAGCCCTTGAGGCTTTATCAGTTTACTACGATGACAACCTGTTACGACCAAACTCAAGGAAAACTCAGGTCTGTGCCTTCCATCTGAGAAGCAATGAAGTCACAAAGA
Organism: Vandiemenella viatica; assembly: GCA_031002005.1. NCBI lineage: Eukaryota > Metazoa > Arthropoda > Insecta > Orthoptera > Morabidae > Vandiemenella > Vandiemenella viatica. The sequence goes on along the minus strand of JARYHS010001969.1, from coordinate 4,035 downwards.
TAGTATGGAAGGGGACATATTTGGAACACACTAGCCACCCAAAATACTTGGGAGTTAAACTCGATAGGTCTCTCACGTATAACAATAACTACAAAAAGTTGAATGGCAAAATAAGTGCCAGAAATAATATACTTCGCAAACTTACTGGCTCAACCTGGGGAGCACACCCCAAAGTTTTAAGATCCACAGCTATGGCTCTCTGCTGCTTTTCGGCTGCAAAATATTGTGCACCAGTATGGGAAGTCATCACTCATTCTAAAGAGCTAGACGTGGCACTCAATGAGACTATCAGGCTGGTAACAGCCTGCATGAGACCAATGCCAAAACAAAAATAAATACAGTGGCAGGCATAGCACCACCGGATGTAAGATGGAGAGTGGCCACAGAAACGGAGAAGCTCAAACAAGAGACTGATCCAATGTACAATCAAATCATGGCTCCACCACGCCTGCGCTCACGGAGAAGTTTCTTACAAAGAGGTAGGCCACTAGACAGAACTCCAGAAGAAAGAAGACTATCCTTATGGGAGGAGGTGCTTCCAAAACCTTCAAGCTTTAGGGCCCAAGAAGAACTGGCCCCAGGTTGGAATCTGCCGTATGAGAAATGGAAGACTTAATACAGACTTAGAACGGGAGTATCAAGGTGTAGGAGCAATATGAAAATGTGGGGATACACAGATGATGACAAGTGTGACTGCGGCTACATTCAGACACCAGAACATCTCCTCGAGTGCAGAGACATGGGTTTCAAGTGCCAAGATGAAGACCTGTTTTTAACCAATGATAAAGCAATCCAAGAAGCTAGTTTCTGGGGAAAAACAATTTGCAACAGTCCAGACATGGAAAGTAAATATTCCAGTTCCTGACACCCTTACCCTAAAAAGAAATCGAGTGCCAGCTTGTGATCATGGTCATCATCTCCTTTCCGTGCATTGCTTTTAATTATTACACCATTACCTTTTCATGCCTCACCACAAATATATGCCTTGTACACTCCCATGACTCTCTTCACCCTCCTCCTGTCTTCCATTGAATCCCTTTCCAGCTCTTTTATTGTATTTGTTACTGATTTGCATTCTGCGGTAATTTCCCGAAAGAAATCTAGCAGCCCTTTCTTGTCCTCACCAACTCCTGTATTTGATACTCAAAATGTGGGTCCCATACTACACTACCATATGCAAGCAATCGTCTGACCAAAGTAATCCAATTTCCCTACTTTTCTCATCACTCTCTCAATCTATCCATCAATTTACCTACCACTGATGTCAAGCTAATTGGCCTATAATTTTCGCCTCTATTTCTCACCACCAGCATCACAATCGCACTTTTCCACTCATCTGGTAAGCAACAAGTATCCAGACTCAAATAAATAATATTTAAATATAAGGTACAATGTCACATCCTGCAATACACTGGAAGTAGTCGAGTGTAGTTCCAACATAATTTAATGTTCGTTATTGTGTAAATATGTATGTTTCTGACGCGAAAATCTGTATAAATAAAAATGAATCGCTGCTGATTGGTAACCGCTACACGGCTATACCTATTTGGCTTAAAAAAAATGTTCGTAATAGTCCAAATAAGATTTTTAGAGAAAGAAACATTGAAAAAGTTGCCTTGAAAATTGGAAAATTCAGTAAAAACTGAAACTGCTTTTTTTCAATTTGTCAAATTTGGCTTTTTTTAAAAAATGTTCATAATACAACATGGTTTTTAAGGGAGGAAAAATTTGAAAAGTTGCCTGGGAAGTTAGTGAAAAGCTGGTTTTCTATTTTAAAAAAAAAAAAATTGAAAGCTCTGGAGAAAAATCTAGAAGAACGGGTTCCAGCCTTAACTAAAATAAAATCACCTTTGTGTTTATTTTTGTACTGTTTCGTGATCTGTCCAACAAATGTAGTTATTTTATTTCCATTCCATTAATATTAATTGATTACATGTTCTGGATGATAGTGTGTAGTGAAATTGCTACCGGAGCTTGCACTCCATTGCAATTAAATTAAACAAGGTATTCTCCATCAGTAGCTAATGTCTGTATGTAACATTTTGAACAAAGCCTGAATGTTTTTACAGATATATCGACGATACGTTTCTCGTGTGGCCTCATGGAAAGCCGGCCCTGAATGAATTTGTTAACCATCTTAACGGGATTCGCCCCAATGTCAAATTCACGGTAGAAATTGAAAAGGATGAAATGCTTCCTTTTCTAGATGTGCTAGTTGGACGGAAGCCGAGCGGAAGATTAGGGCACAGTATTTACAGAAAACCTATACACTGATCGTTACCTTGATGCTGTAAGTTTCCACTATCCTTCTCAGAAGCGCGGAGTGCTGAATTACCAGATTAACCACGTAGCAGGAGGTAGCAAATGCTACGGGCCTCGCGCCTAGGGAGCGACCTCTTTTTTTTAAAAAAAAAAAAAAAAAAAAAAAAATAGCTCTACAATTGTCCCCTGGAGGGCAAAAATATGGAAAATCTAGGGCCTCTTCTCCACATTTGCTACGGGCCCCGCGCTGTCTTAATCCGGCCCTGCTGAATACTCTTGTCCATAAAAGGCAGTGTCCGACGGTAAAGAGCTGCAACACTTAGAATGCGTGTTTTGTGCCAATGGTTATGGATCTTTCCGACCTGCAATCATTGGAAGAGAAAACAAAACCAAAGCGAATGATAGAGATCGAGACAAACAGTATGCCTTTTTGCCATTATGTGGAGCAGTGACATAAAAACTAGCTAGGCTTCTCAACAAACAGAGCATCCGCTCTATCTATCGGCCTCCAGCAAAAATTGGGCAGCTACGACGAACTCCTAAGGATGGTTTCGACCTCCGGGCAACTGGAGTCCACAGAATTCCTTGTGAATGTATAATTCTTATTAGGACAAATTTTAACTGCGATCTATGAAAGATGCAAAGAACATATCGGATATTTTAATCTTGGACAGAAAGAAAAATCTGCTATAGATGGACACGCCATTAACAACGTCACGCGCTGTGGTTCGACAAAACAACACGCCTTTGTCATACAAATAATTTTTGGGACAGTGTCGTGAAGGAGGCGATAGAAATTAGGCTTAGTCATAATGTTATCAATGGGGATCAGGGACCAAACATGGCAGTCGGTAATTAGGTTATTGCAAGGCACACGGGATCGAACCATAGGGCATACTAGCGATCCAAACATGATGTCACCAAGTAGGCACTGCCCAGCTAGACACCCTCTCCATGCACACACCCCTCCGCTCCCGGCTGGTGGCGTTACATAAAATAGCCTACTGTGCGGCAGTCTTCAGTAAGTTATGTTGGGCTTGACAATGGGAACAGTGCCGGCTCTCGAGACGTTGCCAGTCGACTTTACTTTGACGCGGCTAGAATCCCGAGAGGATTTCCTACAGTATTTCCGCCGGGAAAATGTACATAGTTATCTAAGGTATGACCTCAATTAGGCGTGACAGTGCCCAATAGGGGTTGAAACGCGAAAAACAATCTGATTGTGATGCATTGAGAAAATCAGTTCGAACGAATGTTCCACTGTTGAATCTGCAACAGAAATATGCGAACGACACTCATTAAAGTTGAGAACGATAGAACTAGAGGCTTTTCTTCTTGGACGCTCCCGGTGAAACGAAAAACTTTTTGATATTTTTACTTTAGGAAACGATTCACTCGCAGAATGAAATTATACTTGCACTTGCTTCAATAGCTACGTTGTTGGAAGGCAGTCAAACAACTTATTAAGCATTCAAGTTGCCATTGAATATACAAATCAATGAAACTCCGACATACAACTTTTCGAAGAGCTGTGCGATGGCTTAAGGTCTGCAGCATGATCAAAATGTAAATAAAACATCTTGAGAGTCTTTAAGAGTTCAAATTAAATGGAAGAAAATGAATCATTTGGTTGACATCGAATTTTGACTTGATGTATTTGAGACTTAAATTTTGGAACAATACCACCTGGTTTCAAGTCGATCATATTCTAGGCACATCACACATTTCCAGAATTTCAGAGGTGTACTGCCGATGAAATTCATCTCGCCATGA
>JARYHS010001968.1:0-21634 GCA_031002005.1 Vandiemenella viatica | reverse complement strand
TTGCATATGTGATATCTCTGATAAAACAACTGACGCCAAATTCTAGATTGCCACTCTGGCGCACGCTCCGGTGACAATTTCCCTACACACCCATCTTCCTCCTATCCTGCACCCTCCTACATTTGCCCTCTACAAATTTCAACTTTAAATTCTTTCAACTTTTTTGGTAAATGTTTCATCATTTCTCTTGGTAACTTATTCCAATCCATGACACCCTTACCTTGCTTGAAATCGATTGCCAGCTTGTGGTCATGGTCATCTTTTCCCTTCCATGCATTACTTTCAATTCGCAGTTACCGGGATGATAAAATACCAGTTGTTTCTTCGCTTTTTAATAAATAAATATTTTCTAGTAATTGGCAAAGGAAGAATGCTAGTAAATATTAAGACAGGACTAGCTGATATCAGTCAAGTAAGATCCTTCACATATCTCGGAAGTACAATCACTGAAGACCTGAGATGCCGCCGACAGGAAAAATTCGCATTGCCGTAGCGGAGGAAGCGTTTAATAGGAATAGGGGAATATTAACTAAAAATTAGACGAAGCGCTCAGGACAAGACTTGGAGGAGACTTCGTATGGAGTGTAGCTCTTTATGGGGCACAGACGTGGACACTCAGGCAAGAAAATGAAAAACGGTTAGAAGCGTTTGGGATGTGGATGTGGAGGAGAATGGAGAGGATAAGCTGGATGGATAAAGTGAGTAATGTTGAAGGGCTGGATAGGGTTGGTGAAAGGAGAAAACTAGTACTCCAAGTCACAAAAGAAATAAATAAGAACTGGGTTGGACACTTTCTGAGAGGGGAGTGTTTGCTAAAAAGACGCCTTGGAAGACTAGGAGAGAGAGAGAGAGAGAGAGAAGAAGAAGAAGAAGAAGAAGAAGAAGAAGAAGGAGGAGGTACAAGATTACAGATAACATCAGAGAAAACGGCAGCTGTACGGACATGAAGAGAATGGCAGAAGAAAGGAGATAATGGAGAGCAGCCAAGTGAAAGCATGCCGCAAGGAGAACACTGATGATGATCATGATGATAATTATATGAAGATACAGAGATTTGTTAAAAGAGGATATTTTAACAGGTTATGTCATTTATCTGTTAATTTACACTATTGAAGGTGAAGTGAGTGATTTCAGTTAAACGCCCAAAATAGCAGTCAGAACGCCGCGACTGTCATGTGTTTTCAAGGTCACCATGGCCGCCCCTTGGCTGCGTAGACCGCGTTTAATATCCTCTCGAAAATACTGATAACGTCACTAAGATATCACGTCCCATGTTTAGATTACAGTCTGTTGTAAACAACTTAACACAAACCATAAACACTTTACCTATTTGTGTACCTCTACAAAGTCTCTTTTTCCCCGTAGATACTAAAATCTGTTTCCGGAAGTTAATTTATTTGACAGCTTTCAGTAACATGCAGTGTCATAGGAATCAACGTTTCTTGCTGAAATGTCTGTACCACTAGAACGGAAACGCTTTAAATTTGACGCGCAAATCTAATGTTGCGTAACACAAAATAAGCGCTCCACATTGGCCTACTAACAAAGTTTCCTAGTTAGACTTACCTTGTATTCTTGGTCGACGTCGATCTAGGATACCTATGAACACAGAAAACTCCAAGCGAAAAAATTAAACTTGCGTGAAAACGTGTATTATAGCGACAAAACTCGATAGTAATACTTAATGCTGTTTCCGTAGTCTTAGAACAGATCTATTTTATATCCACACTTTTACCCGCAACTTCGTACACGTGGAGTTACAATTTTATGTTTATTATAGGAAGCTGGAAGTTACGAAAAAAGTGATCCAAAAAGCGCGGTGTAGTGATAATATGATGGGGAACCTACTACCACAGTATTCTACCATTGAACCTGTCTAATGAAGAGAAGGAGTTTGCAACATATTTAAAAACAGCATCAAAGCAAAGGGTGAAAGTGGAAGGTTAATGGTTTGGAACTACCTACCACAGTGTCTACGGCAGATTTAACACAAAGTGACTACGGGAGAAACAAAGCCTGAGTGACGGATACAACGATACAGAGACTTATGCACTCAAGTTTTCAAAATTTCATGACAAAATATATTATTCATCCCGAAAAAAGTATCCTTTATCCTTCCTAATGATATATAGTATTTAGTTGTCAAATTAAATGAACCTAGGTTTACCCGTTTAATCGTGAAAACGTAGCAAACCGACAGAGAGACAGAATTACTTTCGTATTTACAATATTATATTAGTGTAGATTGACAATAATAACAAAGATGGGAAGAGAAGATTAAAATTGTCAGCAGTGGAATTATCGGATTTCTATCAATATTGTCAGCACTGCCTGATTATAAACAAATGAGCAATAATAAGCCTTATGAGATGTTGCAGAAAAAGTTACTATTAAATGAATTGATTCACTTTTGCTGTACCACAAATTCAATTGAATGTTTTACTTTTGCTCTAAGATCTTTGCACAGCGTTGTTAGTATTTTGTCGAATACGGAAAGTGATCTGGGAAAACAGACTAACATGTCTTCCCGAGCATTAAATTTACCAGAGATATTAACATTGACATTATAAAAGCAACCGAATACGAATTTAGTCTACAATTCCTGCTAATACTAACGGAGGCAACGATGACGCACAACCCGAGAACCAAATTTTATTTTCGAGCGTGAGTGAATGAAGCAGTCACCATGATGAAAAGTAGTGCAACAGTTTATTAAAGATTTGTAATTATTTCCTAAAGAAAACTTAGTAGTTGTCAATATTCTTAATCACCACTCGACTGACAGTTGTAATGACGTCACTGTGAGCAACACTGTCACGATATTGTTCCCTCTGTCAGTCTGTGACGATTTATTTCTCTCCGTCAGAGGTCTGTGGGGTATTTTAATCCTGCGCCTCTTCCTATCCTCTTCGTCTGAATGTATCCGTTAAAGCTACGCCCTACATAGGTTCCCTCTGTGTTAAACCTGCGTCTGGGCTGACGTGCCTTTTTATTTTTATTTTTTTTTATTTTTTTTTTTTTATTTTATTTTTTTTATTATCTTTCATTCCCTCTGCTGAGGGCAGAGGGCGGGCCGGTGTAGAACGTGAGTTCTTTTCAGCCAAAGGTTCACATTTTATTTTATTTTCCTTTATTTGAAACATTTTGATATAATTATATCTAAAACTAAATACTTAAAATTCTTAATTTGGGGTTACAAGTTATTTACAAATTTTTTTTTTTTTTTTTAACAAAGTTATTTACAAATTTTTACAGTTTATCTACTTATTTTATATTTTGTTTTCTATATTTACCTTTCGATATTTACATCTATTATTTGCATCAATTATTTGGCATCAGGCAGCTTTTTAAGGCCTACAGTTTTAAGTGTTATCCGCATCTGTTCTGGGTCTTTCGTCAAGATGTGTCGGTAGTTGTTCGTCTTGCGTCAATTCATTTTGTTGTTCGTTTGTCGCAGGGAAGGTCTTTTCCATATTAAGGGCAATTGTTCTTGGTGGGTATAGGTACTTATGTTTTGGTTTAGTGGCTGTTCGTGGTTTTTTGGTCATAATGTCTCTCATGTCCTCTCTATACGTCATTAGTCTGTACCCATATTTTGCTCTTATCGTTGCCAGTCTCGTCTGTAGTGGAGTAATATTGGAAAGGTGATAAACTTGTTCTGATGGGGTTCTGTATTGCAGTTTTAGTATGCTTCTAAGCAGTCGTCTTTCTGTCGCAAATAGTCTTTTGGCCGTGGGTTCATTTATACTTGCAAAAGGCACTGCTGCGTACTCTATTATTGGTCGTATGTAGGTCTTGTATGTATGTATAGCGGTTTCGTTGCTGCATCCGTAGAAGCGTCCTTGTACTAGTCGGATTAGGTTCTGTCTTTTACGTATTCTGTTTAGTGTCTCTCTAACATGCGTCTTCCAGTTGAGGTATTTGTCAATGTGGACACCAAGGTACTTTGCGCAGTCAGAAAGTCTTAGTTGCTGACGCCAGATTGATAGTTGAATGTCGTCTTGTCTTTGTTTGCGTGCTGTGCCGCTGTTTACTGTGTGCACACTCACCGGTCTCCTGCGCCACACACGCCTCCATAGCGACTGAGCTCTGCCCGACATATGGCGGCTCGCACATGCGCCCCGCCTGCCCTCTTAAAGGGGACCTACCATTCCGCACCCCAGCCAGCTAGATGACGCTGTGCTGTGCTGTGCACGTACAGGCGGTGTTTAACAACCCTTACAACTCGGCAACCACTAATTCGGTTTGCATGCCGTTCCTTTAAGTTCTAAAAATTTGTTATGTTTTATATGTGGATTATTTTATGCCATTTATTATTATCATTAATTTAATTGCGATGGAGCTAACGCACCTAGATTATCTTTTACAGTTGCAGTGTTTAATTCCTCTCCCATTCATTTGACCGATTTACAAATTTTAATTTTAAATTCCTTCAGTGTTTTTTGGGTAATTATTCATCACTGCACTTGCTTATTTGTTCCAATCCCTGACACCCTTACCAACAAAAGAAAATTTTTCCACTCCCTTATGCATCAAATTGACTGCCAGCTTGTAGTCGTGGTCGCCTTTCCCCTTCCATGCACTATTCCTAATTCTTTGACCAATATCCCTCCCAGCCCCATCACCAACATATGCCCTGTACATTCCCAGTACTCTCTTCACCCTCCTCCTGTCCTCCAATCACTCCTAGTCGAGCTCCTCTACCATATCAGTTACTGTCTCGGTCCTACGATTATTTCCACAAACAAATCTAGCTGCTATTCTTTGCACACCCTCCAACTCCTGTATTTGATAACCAAAATATAGGTCCAAACTACATCACCATATTCAACCAATGGTCTGACCAAAGTTTTGTAACCCAACTCCCTAACTTATCTGGTACATCCTCTCATCACCTTCTCCAGGAAATTAAGGATTTTGTAACCTTTTCCTACCACCTGTCCAATGTGCTTTGCCCAGTTGAGATTGTTATCTTTTTTTTTTTTTTTTTTTACTGCTTCACGTCTCTTAACAGCGAGGTCTTTAGAGACGGGGAGGATGAGAGGCAAGGAATGGGAAGGAATTCGGCCATGGCCTTTTTGAAGGAAGCATCCCGGCATTCGCCTGAAGTGATTTGGGAAACCATGGAAAACCCAAATCTGGATGCCCGGATGGGGATTCGAACCGCCGTCCACCCGAATGCGAGGCGAGAACGCTAACCGTTACACCACCACGCTCGGTGAGATTGTTATCAAACGTTATGCTAAGATGTTTACACATCGAGCCTTTAACAAGAACCCTATTCTTAAATCATTATTAACATTTAGTCTTTCATCTGTGTAGCTAATAAGAGTTGTTTGATAAACTAACAACTATTATTTGATACACACGCCAATGCAACTGTTGTTGGATGTTATTTATTTGACGGACGCGTTTCGCCTCTCGTCGAGGTATCTTCAGCGAACAATGTTTTCCTGTAATATGTGATTAGTTTTAATTTTTGTACTAGTGATCGCCCAGCGATCGAAATTCGACCGCAATTCATTAAGTTGTTTAAGTTTCTTTCATGAAAGAGTAATAATCTAGTAATTCTCTGCATTACTTATAAAATTAAAACGATACACTGCACGCGTGACTGTATGCTAAATTTTAGCTTCTAATCTAACCATAGCAAATGATGAAATGTATTATCGATGGTTCATTTAGGCCGGAAAACTGCTTTAACTTTATGAAACATGCGCATTTAAATGTATCTATCAAAATAATATCGTCATTTTGTGTGTTCGCTATTTAAATTTGGTCTATTATCATTTTGAATTTCCCGCAAATAAGTATTCCTTATTTCTTGTCTCTCTCTCTCTCTCTTTCTAATGAAATTACTGAAATTAAAAAATCAAAAGACACTTAACCAAACTTTAACATTTTAAATAATCAAATAACCATATAGTAACTGGCAGAATCGCTACATTCCTTTTCAAATTATTCCTTTCATAACTTCAAACATTAATATCTACTTTATCCGAGTCATTCGTTTTACCAAAGACCACAGAGTGTCTCAATGCGGGGAATTCACGTAAGAACGTTGGCTCCGATCCTATTTCACGCGCACACACACGTTCGCAAATTAATTTTTTATTTTAGTAATCTATTTGTAACATGTATTAACTATGCTTATTATATTTTTGGGTGGGGTGGGACATTCTCCACCAGTGTAAAAACTGTTATTGACCTGTTGAAATTTGGATTAACTGTTTCCTTATAGTCTCCTCTTCACGTTTAGCACTCTCCTTTTCTGGAAAAGTCGCCAAGAATTAAATTAAAAATGCCGAAATATGGGATGCTCCACAACCGCGAAATGTTAGCAGCACTGTAAAAATAACACAAAAATTATCGGTACAGGGGTCATATCAACCTGAATAGGTTCGTTTTGTCATAGTGACCATTGTTAGGTTGAAATTCGGCCTGGACCAAGAGTAAAAAGTTTACGGGAAATTCGTTCTGCGCAGCCCATGTCGCAAACCAGAGACAAACTGCGCATTTGTTTACAACTGAAGCAATCGATTATCTCTGACTGCTTATATCGATTGCAAGGTTTGTGAAATATATTATATATAATTTTAGCTTTCTTTATTTCTTTAAGTTCCTCCGTTCGCCCAATATTCTGGCAGCTAGCTGCACTATCTACCAGCCCTCGAAATGTTTCTTCTTGCTTCTATATAAGTTCAGAGATTAATTTCGACTGTTTTGTTTCACCAAAGACCACAAAGTAAGGCCGCCAGCTGCGCCATCTACCAGCCATCTGAGCGAACTACGTAGGCGAGCGAGCGTTTAATTTTACTTAATTTAATGTATTTGTAACGCATATTATATATAGATTTTAGCTTCCTTCACTTCTTCTCCATATGATCTTTAACTATGCCAAATCTCACCGTGCGCGCTATATTCTTAAAATGTATCATAACTTTTCGCTTAGCGTATTAATATATAGATATTACGGTTCGAGTCCAGCCGCGGGCATGGGTGTTTAAGTGTTGTGTGTATGTGTATGTCGTGTCCGTCCTGTAGTGCTCATGTGACGATACTTAGTGTCTACTTTGTACTGGACAAACTGAAACACTACAAGAGTCGATAAGCACGTTGAGCTGCCTGTGTGGCGTATGTATTCATTTCGTTTCTCGCATCTGTCGTATGTACTCGTATGTAGTCTGCTCGACGGTAAGAGATTGGAATGGGTAGAATCATTTGTGTATCTGGGAAGCAAGGTAACTACCAAAGGAAAGATGGAGGAAGAAATAAGCCAGAGAGTAAGGAAGAGCGGACATTTGTATCAGGAGATAAAGGATGTAATCTGGAGGTGGAATATAGGGAAGATGGCAAAATTCTGCTCTATAAAGTATATTGCCAGTCCACACTGACTTATGGTTCTGAAACATGGACGTGGAGAAAAAGAGATATTAGCAGATTGCATGCGGCAGAGACGAGGTTTCTGAGAGGGACCGGTATGGAGAATGTCAGGAGAAATACAAAATTTGAAATGAAAACAGCAGGGAGAGACTACAAATGGAAGCAGTAGAAGAGATATTAAGGAGGAAGAGACTGCAGTGGCTGGGGCATGAAATGATGATGGAGGAGGCAGGGCCGGCGCTAGGTTTCTCGGGCCCCGGGTAAGCGATTTTAGGCCCCTACCTCCCCCCTCGCCCACCCCAGAAAATGTTTTTACTTTACACTTTGTTTTTTTGGATAAATTCAGAACATTTTAATACAAAATTATTGGTGCAGATTTTAAAATTTGTGTTTGATTTCTATTTATTTAGGCACCCAGGCCGGCGAGCCCCCCTTTGATGGCCCGGGCCCCGGGTACTATTGCCCCGCTTAACCCCCCCTAACGCCGGCCCTGGGAGGAGGAGAGGATGCCGTACAGCGGGAAGGGAAGGAGATCAGTTGCAAGACCTCGGGCAAGATGGATGGGCCAAGTGAAGGAAGACGTAGAGGCTAAGAGAGTCGTTTGGAGGAAAGTGATGGAGGAAAAATCTTGGAATGACCGCCAGACTTGGAAGAGGATGATCCGCAAAAGCGGAAACATGTGATGATGATGATGATTATGACTCGAATACCGAGCGTGGTGGTGTAAGGGATAGCGTTCCGGCCTCTCATTCGGGAGGACGGCGGTTCGAATCCCCGTCCGGGCATCCAGATTTGGGTTTTCCATGGTTTCCCCAAATCACTCCAGGCAAATGCCTGGATGCTTCCTTCAAAAGGCCATGGCCGAATTCCTTCCCATTCCCTGCCCCCCCCCATCCTTTCCCGTCTCTAAAGACCTCGCTGTTAGAGAGACGATAAGCAGATAAAAAAAAAAAAATGACTCGAATGTCACTTTCATTCAATAAACGAACGAATACGAGGCATCATGCGGGAACTGGAACGGCTCGCCCAGTAATCTAATGTATCTGAACGAGGGGATGAGCATTTGAACTACATGTGTTCGTATTTCTGGGAATTATTATTTGAATTCGTTTCGTTTTTTATGTTTTTTGTTTTTTTATGTTTTTATGTTTTTTTGTTTTTTTATCTGCTTAACGTCTCTCTAAAAGCGAGGTCTTCAGAGACGGGAATAGATGGGGGACAAGGAATGAGAAGGAATTCGGCCATGGCCTTTTTGGAGGAAGCATCCCGGCATTCGCCTGGAGTGATTTGGGAAACCATGGAAAACCCAAATCTGGATGCCCGGACGGGGATTCGAACCGCCGTCCTCCCGAATGTTCGTTTTGTCACAAAGGAAAATGTGTAGGTACAAATATGTTGCGCGTACATTATTTCAATATAATTAACATCATTTACTGTTAAGTGTTGATATTTTTAACGAGGTAAGTAATTTTGACAACATAAAGGGTTATTTTGTAGTTTTGATTTTGTTTAACATTAAAATTTACAGAACATAATTTGTAAATAGAATATTTTTATAGATAATTTGTCATGGTTATTGTTTTTTTTTAAAATTGATAATACCTTATTGAGATTTTATCGATTTCAAACATTTATGAAATGCGTTTATTCTGACTTCTATTTTATTTAACCTATTTATTTTTATTTAACCTATTTTACTAACCCAAACTTGCTTACTAAATGAACAAAGTAAGAACGAATTCCTCCCGTAATCCGTACGGGACGTGACTCAATGCTATGCTTCATATTAGTGCTCTCTTGTGAATTCCCCCCCTCCCCTCGCCCCTTACCGACCCCCCCCCCCACGTAACCAGACGTGGCTTTTGTCTTTACACCTCTCCCCCCTACCCCCACGTAGCACATAGCTTTTTCCTTATTGATTCCAGAATACATTTTGTACTGTCTTCTCTTGTCATACTGTCGAAAATTACATAGGGTAAGTCCGGGTTAGATGGACCACCGGGATAGACGGACCAGTCGAATATTTGGCTGGTCTGCCACAGCAGTGCTGTAGTCGGTGTCTGGAATTGTTATTGTTGAATAGACGAACCCACGCTTAGATTTACTCGGGAGTTTCATATGTATTTTAGAAGAAAACTTCGTTTACTTCTTTTGGTGAGTTGAAAAATATTTTATACGAGATTTCTTTGTTATGTGGATAAGTTAGTTTAAATGTCTTCAACGTAAGATTAATGCCATAACGTAAGTGTATAGTTGGGTACAATCTTAACCCAAAATGACGTGCCGGTAGCGTTGTTTGTCTGAACGGGGAGCTGGGCCATCCATCGGGACAATTAGAGACAGATGGACCAGTGAAATTTGGGATGGTTGGACCACTTAAAACACCTGGGATAGTCGGACCATTTCTCCTATTAGGGATACACTTTCTATATAAATGAAATAATACGTATAAAAAACTTATTTTAAATATAAAAGCGTATACTGATAAGTTGGGATTTATTTCTTTTACTTAAAAATGCCTACTTTTTATAAAATAAAAGACACGGCTGGGAGAGGAGAATGGTCTGAAGTCAGTTTGAAAAATGCAGTCAAAGCTGTTGAGAATAAGGAAACGGGAGTTAATGCTGCAGCAAAATAGAAGAAAAGAAGCAGAAAAGAAGAAAGACAGGGAGGAAGAGAAGAAAGGGAGGAAGAAAAAGAAGTTAAAGGGAGATTAATAAAATGAAGAGAACGCAAAAGATGAAAGAACTCACGTCATCCTCAGAATCTGAAAATATCGATATTAATACAATTTGCAACGGCCGAGCAATGTAGGTGAAAGGTTAACGTTCTGGCCTCGCATTCGGGAGGACGCGGGTTCGAATCCCCGTCCGGGCATCCAGATTTGGGGTTTCCATGGTTTCCCCAAACCACTCCAGGCCAGTGCCAGGACTCTTCCTTCAAAAGGCCATGGCCGTATTCCTTCCCGTTCTTTGTTCCTAGCCTCATCCACCTCTAATGACCTTAGCCGTCGGCGAAGCGTAAAGCAATAAAAAAAATTGCAACGATAACATTTATGAAAGTGACTGGGATTTGATTATTGTATGTGGTGTTATGAGAACTACAGTAAAAAAAACTATAGATGAAGATGGATAAAGTGTGTGTCATGCTCTCGCTGGACACATGAAGGCTGCACAATATTAAAAAATAAATACAATTATTGTGGGAAGTGAGATTCTCGGAAGAAAATGACTGGAAAATGATTAAATCTTCTTAACCATGTGAAAATAAATTATAATTCCTATATTTTCTATGTATGTTGACTATCAAATTTACTTATCCTTTTTCAAATAGTTTATACCCCTATACTTATCACTTTTCAAGCAGTTTATAACTTCATATAAACCATGTTTATACCTTTGATAACTTGTATTTTTGTGTTACACCCTGATTTAGTAATGTATACCAGAAGTCCATTAATCCCTAGGAGGTGGTCCATCTAACCCGAGTACCCTCGGTATAGATGGACCACCGAGTAAAAAACAGAAAAAAATTATAACTTCACGTGTGATCAGTGTAACTGCTCAAGAGGTGTATACGATTGTTTAAGGTCGTATATACGTATTATAAAATATATAACAAATCATAGACATTGCAAAGTTTCTGAAAAAAATACTTTAAAAAAACATGGTCCAACTATCCCGGACTTACCCTACGGAGATAATTTAATTACTAAAATAAATATTTACATGATGCTGAGTGTTCTATACCTTACTTCAACATGACAAATAATATGAATGAAAAGCTACGCGTAGCTTTGCGGCCAAACCCTCCCCTCCTCCCAGACCGAACCACGTAGTTTACGGACGTTCCCTAACGAGTAACGAAACGATTAGATAGTAACGAGTACTGATACGTTAAGTAACGAATACATACGGGAACACAATTTTCCGTTACTTTAACAGCTCTAAATTTGAGTGTCAGGATATCCAGTTCCTTGTATGCTGGGGACAAACAGTTCCCCGCAGGGGCCTGGTACGCAAGTGCCAGGTACGGGTTTGGCGAACCCGCGGTGCCCGAGCTGGAAACTTGTGAGCGCCGCAAGTTTCCCACACCGTAAACTCCTACCATGCTTCAACGACCACCGTAGGGCGTGGCGGTGTACGCGAAATTTGTGCAGTCATGCTGAAAATAAAGAAAAGTTGTCTGGTTGTCGCAAATATGCACAAACAAAAGAAGGTATTTCTTGTAGCTAATAAGCAGCTCTTTCAAATAAATATAGTAAGAGATCGTTATAATGTGGTGTAATGAACTAAAACTCAACATGAAATTGACTCAGTAGTTTTTAAATAATCTCGCTCTGTTTTAGTGATGCTAATGTATCACAGAAAAATCATGCGTAAACTTACTTTGAGGCTCACCAAAAGCAACAGAAACACACAAATCACTACTAACACGCAGAAACACAGCGCAATCATCGACCAAGATAAGTGAAACGGCGCCGCCGACTGGAGCGCTTGATCGGTAGATCACAGGAAACCCTTTGTTCAAACTATTTTGCGGAAGGGTTTGCACTTCTTTCACGTTGAACGATTCTCTTCAGTCGTCGCTGGCCCCGTTCTTGAAGGATCTTTTTCCGGCCGCAGCGATGTCGGGGATTTGATGTTTTACCGGATTCCCGATATTCACAGTGCACTCGTCCCCACCTCATCGTTACCTCGGAGATGCTGTGACCCATCTCTAGTGCGCCGACTGCAATACCACGTTCAAACTCACTTAAATCGTGATAACCTGCCATTTTAGCAGCAGTAACCGATCTAACGCCTGCGCCAGACACCTGTTGTCATATATAGGCGTTATCGACCCCAGCGCCGTGTTTACATATCTCTGTTTTTGTATACGCATGCCTATATCAGTTTCTTTGGCAGTTTAGTGTATTAAAGTACGGTTGGCAACCCTGGCTCAATAACACATGATGCTCTGAGGAAGAGACGAGCGATTGGCAGGGGGCTGTTTTGACTGTGGAGGAAGGAAAAGAAAGGAGGCGAAATATCGCTAAATGTGTGAAGCCTCCTGTAAACTCTCGGCTCCTACTGCGCATGCGCGGCGGCCACAGCTGATAACCCAAAACATTGCGCTGTTTGCACTGTGTTTGAGCTGTGAATATTCCATTTTCTAACATTTGAAAGTTTCTTTTAATACCAACTTGTGTTGCATACGGTTGCACAGCCTGGGATATCTTTTAACAAGTTAGTCGCATTCTAATTATTGTTCTTGATGTGTTTAGTAGTAGATATCTGCAAGAGTAGGGCCTGTCATCATAGATTTATTCATTGCTCCAATAGGATGACGTTGTTCTCAAATATTTGCTGGTGTAGCGCAGTGTTTCTCAAAATTTTAAAGGCAAGTACCTCTATAAAATGCCCCAGGCAGAATAAACTGCGCCCTTACGGGAATCTTGTCGCGAACACCCTGCGATCAACTGGCGAAATCCACTTCGAGAAACGCTGGTGTAGCACGTCTTACTACTTTTCACATAATAGGTTAGCTGCATTGTAAACGAGTGCTGAAAGTTTACAGTTCGCAATTAATTTTATGTTTTGAGGTGGGAAAGCACTATCATAACCGTGGCGATGCAATTTGATGATTGATTCTCATGTAAGTCGACGAGACTTATGGAAAATCAAGAGTATTTTTTTGTGGATATCTCCCTTAGTTCTCGACATATCCACTATCAAAATTAGTTATGGATATAGTCCCTCGTGCCTTTGGTGACGTTTTTATTCTGGTCCAGGCCGCTTTTTAACCCAACCACAAGGGTTAGCGTGTCAGCGTGTAGTTCGTAGTGGTTACTTTTTTGGTCCATGCCGCATCCCAACCTATCCACCTCAATTTGGAGACAGTTATATATCGAGAACTAAGCAAGAAATCGAAAAATTTTATTCTTTACTTTCGATTTGTCTCGCCGTGTTACATAACAATCTATCGCCAAATTTGAATTTGGGGTAATTTTTCTTTGTGATGGTGTTTAAAGGGATATTGGTCAAAGAATTAGGAATAGTGCATGGAAGGGAAAAGGCGACCATCACCACAAGCTGGTGCTCGATTTCAAGCATAAGGGAGTGGGAAAATTTTCTTTTGTTGGTAAGGGTGTCAGAGATTGGAACAAATTACCAAGTAAAGTTATGAATAATTTACCAAAAACGCTTAAGGAATTTAAAATTAAAATTTGTAAATCGGAAAAGTGAATGGCGGAAGAATTTATAATTTTTTTTTTAATAAATAATATAAAATGGGATAATTAAATGTCTAGGGGAATTGTCACCGGAACGTTAGCTCCATGGCAATTAAAATAATAATTAACTCCGCAACTGCCGGAACCAGAATGGTAAAGAAAATACTCAACTTTCAAGAGAACAGGAAGACTCAAGTTCCTTGGGTGAAGGAGGTCCATCAGGATCTGAAAAGATGTGGGATCAGCATAGAAGACATCCAAGACAGGAAATTATTCAGAGGAAAAATTGCTGAGGTGTAGGATCTGACTGATGAAAAACCTACCAGGAAAAGGAGGGCATTTTCAGAGGAAGAAAAAGCAAGAGTGAGCGAGAGAATGAAAGAGTAGGCTACTGGCGACGGAGGAAGGAAACGAAGTTTTTTTTTTTTTTTTTTTTTTTTTTTTTTTTTTTTTTTTTTTTTTTTTTTTTTTTTTCCATACAGCCAACTCAAGTGTATTTTGAATCATCCAGTGTATTTCATTGCTTCACAGAGTATTATTTTTTCCAAGTGGTTCTAGACACAACACGATGGACATGACATAGAGACAACACATACACTAAACACCCATGCCCTCGGCCGGACTCGAACCGGCGACCTTCGGCACGTGGAGCTAACACTCTAGCCCCTACGCTACCGAGGCCGGCATGGAAACGAAGTTGCGTAGTCGTAGTCCATAGATGGCTGAAACGGAAAGGAATAATAATAATAATAATTGTCAAGATTTTAGTCAGTATTTCAATTATTAACTTTAGTGAAGCAAAGTGTCAAATAATTGCTGTATGCTGTTATTTTGAGTATAGTGTAAATATTGTTTTATTAACACTTGGTATGCTGTAAGGGACGTCTTGACAGCACTAATATGGACAGCCTAAATAAACCTTTAAATAATAAATATGTAATTAAAAATGGTCCTGAAAAATATTCGTGAAATGTTTAGAGTGTATGAGCCTTCTTTTAGTGACGGAATGAATGTGACTGATGTTGGTTTCTGGCTTTAATCAGCAGCCAACTCGGACGTCCTTTACTGCTCAAGTGGCTTCAATTAAGCTGTCCAGGATGTATTGCTGCTTCTACCGTACTCAACACGTGCTTTGAGCGCCGTTTTCGTACCATAGTAGTCAAAAATAAACTAATGTTGGCATGTAAGAGATATTCACTGATTGCGTTTTAAACTGAATTTACTATTATAATGTGACGCTAGGCGCCACATTCTATAGCGTATTTTATTATTTTAATTACCATGTAATGGATTAATTTCTTATAAAATCTTGGGAGACCATTATTTTTTTTTTAGACAATTTCCTTATAAAATACGCAAGATTGTCAGACAGTCCCCTAATTAAGCAACCGAATTACTGTCTGGCAAATTTATATTACATTTTTTGAATATAGAAAGAACTAAATTATATTACACTAAAATCGTTTGAAAATTATTTTACTTTTTAATTTTATCTGGCGCGATGTTAGCGGCGATAAAACTGTCTGGCAAATATTAATTTATATTGCAGAAAATTATGAAAACAAGAAAATTTGTCTTAAAATAATTTCATATTGCACTGTTTTTCCTTATACGGAAGGGATGCGCACAGGTAAACGCAACTGCTCCCAGGTGCCAGGACGTACCGCACCCATTCACAACTGCGATAAGAAAAGAAATTAAAAAACCAGCCACCCTAAAATTCTTTCTCGAAAACGTTGGTGGCTCTTATACTATCAGAGTCATCGGCGAATAATAATAATCGCATCGCTTACATACACTTCCGTCACTGTGGAAGGCAAGGGGAAAATCACCCCAGTTAAAATTATCTAAGAAATCTGTGATGGTGAGTAACAACCCTCCAGCCTATGCCACTGATGCTAAAACACTCGACCAATCACAATTCTTTTTAACTGCTTAACGTCTCTCAACAGCGAGGTCTTTAGAGACGGGAAGGAATTCGGCCATGGCCTTTTGAAGGAAGCATCCCGGCATTTGCCTCGAGTGATTTGGGAAACCATGGAAAACCCAAATCTGGATGCCCGGACGGGTATTCGAACCACCATCCTCCCGAATGCGAGGCCAGAACGCTAGCCGTTACACCACCACGCTCGGTAATCACAATTCTCTGTCCTCCCCCTACCACCCCTCCGACATCAGTCTCTCGACTGGTTTGATGCAATCCTCCATCCCTTCCTATCTCGCTCTAACCTCTTCATCTCTACATACCCCTTATAACCGTCGTCCTCTGATTCATATATTTGAATCTCTGTGTTTCTCTGCAGTTGTTACCTTCGAATGTTCCCTCCAATAACAAATTAACCAATCCAGCATGTCTCAAAATATGACCCATCAATCCTGCCTTTTCTTTCTGTCAGAATTTTCCACAAACTTGCTATAATACCACCGAGCGTGGTGGGTGAACGGTTAACGTTCTGGCCTCCCATTAGGGAGGGCGTGGGTTTGAATCACCGCCCGGGCATCCAGATTTGGGTTTTGTATGGTTTCCCCAAATCACTCTAGGGGAACGCCGGGGTGTTTTCTTTAAAAGGCTAGGGCAGAATTTTTTCCAGTTCCTTGTCCCCAGTCGTTTCCCGTCATTAATGACGTCGAAGAAGCATGAAGCCATAAGTAAAAAAAAAAAAAAAAAAAATGTATACCCATAATTTTTTATTTTTAAAACAGTACTAATCCCACTAGCACTTTGTCTGTCTAATTAATTATCAGCACCCTTCTATAGCACCACAGTTCCGATGTTTCAGTTTTCCTTCTTTCTGGCATTTCTAAACTGCGAGGTTTACCTGCATCCCAGACGTTTGGTAACTCTGGTGTTTGCGGTGGCTGTGTTGATTCCAGAGCGGAGCAGGGCAGGGGTTGGCTGGACCGCGACCACAGCGTCTCAAGGTGAGCGCGCTATCAAATGGCACACGGCCGACACACAATGGCGCTATCAGCCGAGGGGTCACTCCGCGGTCTTGGCACACTTCCTTACAGGCACAAGGGCAGCAAAACACCCGCTCCGAACGATATCCCTAACAGTGGAATGCGCACCATCTCGCATTCCACATCTCGTCTGTTCTCATTGAGAAACATAAAGAGTCAGTTTATCCACTACACAGATAAAAAACTAAAGATTGATTATGAGTACAGAGTATGGTCAGAATTGCTTGTTGAGGGCTTGAAGTGTAAATATCTTGGCATAACGTTTGATAACAAACTCAATTGGGCAGAGCACATTGGGCACGTGGTAGGAAAAGGTTACAAAATCCTTCATTTACTGGAGAGGGTGATGAGAGGATGAACTAGAGAAGTTAGGAAATTCGGTTACAAAACTTTGGCCAGACCATTGTCTAACAGCCCTCATACCTGAACTTTAAGTAGTATTGTACTGTATGAAGTATCTATAGTGAGCTAAAGTTTGCTTGAATATGATCTGGTACGTTTGTTTTGCAATTTCTTGTAAATCAGTGTATATAGACTTTATTTTATGAAAGGAAATTATTTAAAGGCCATTTAATATGTTTAAGAACAGGATTGTACAAGAAAATTTCTTAAATGTGTGTAATTCCAAGTATTAATGTAAGTTACGATGTCTACAGGACAATTTTCTACAGTTTAAACTGATTTCTGCAAATAATTTTGTGTTTAAGTATATTTAATTTCCATTTCTGACCATTTTGTAATGATGTTAAGTGATTATGTATTAATTCTGATTGTTTTTAATATGTTTAGTTGTTTTAGTAATTGTTAATCTTCGAGAAATATCTGGCGGTCGCTTTTCAAGAATTCCAGAAATTTCGATAGAGCCTATATAAAGAAATCAGCAGAAGGACAGAGTTAGTTTACAGTTAGTTTTATACAGATTCACTTTGGAACTGCCAAAGATTGTATCAGTAGTATCTCTGGATTGTATCTTTGCATGTAAACAATATCGCTGACGTTGTTTTTAAAATAAACAAAAAATGTTAAACTGAACTTTATGGTGGACTACTTAATTAATTACTATATCAATTAAACCACCGAAGAAACTAACAATTGGTTTAATATGGTGGTGTAGTTAGAGACCCACATTTTGGTTATCGAATACAGGAGTTGGAGGGTATGCAAAAGAAGAGCAGCTAGATTTGTTTGTGGGAATTATCGCAAGACCCAGTCAGTAACAGATATGATAAAGGAGCTGGATTAGGACTCATTGGAGGAAAGGAGGAGGGTGAAGAGAGTGCTGGGAATGTACAGGGCATATGTTGGTGATAGGTCTTGGAGGGATATTGGTCAAAGAATTAGGAATAGTGCATGGAAGGGGAAAGGCGACCATGACCACAAGCTGGCACTCGATTTCATACACAGGGAGTGGGAAAATTTTCTTTGGTAAGGGTGTCAGTGATTGGAACAAATTGCCAAGTAATTTGATGAATAATTTACCAAAAACGCTTAAGGAATTAAAAATTAAAATTTTTAAATCGGAAAAGTGAACGGGAGTGAAATTTAACGCCGCAACTATAAAAGAAAATTTTAAAAATAATATAAAATGGGGTAATTAATGACTAGAGGAATTCCCACCGGAGCGTTTTGCTCAATCGCAATTAAAATAATAATAATTATCCCTTTCTTCTAATTCCTAGTGACGAAGTAGCGGGTACAGCTAGTAGCAAATAAACTTAAATTATCAAGTTGTCGACTGGGATACTCCGAAACGTTTCCTTTGGCTGCTGAATCCATCTCTGAACTGCTCGCTTAACCTGATGAGCAACCTGGTAAAGGGAACCTGCAGTTCTACGTCTAAAGGTGGATCTACACCACGCCACCGAAGGCCAACGAACGACAGCCAATGCATTGGCGTTCGGCCTCTCGTCCTATCAAACCAAGGGATTGACTCCAAGGGGTTGGGCCATGTGGAATAGCGGTCGAAGTTGAAAACTCGTCGAATTTGCTAGTGCTTTATATCACAAAGTAACGAGTGACGTTTTAACTACAGTTTAACCGGCAGATGCTATGAGGGAAGAAGCCGATTTGTCAGTTGTTGCATGTACATCATTTATTTTGCTGCAACGACCTGATCAGAAAAAGGAGAAAAAACGATGCTGGTGGGTCACCTCTCTATTCAAAAGTAGGAAGCTGAAATGGAATGTGGGAGGTTTCATATTTTTATTTTTATTATTTTTTTCCCCGAATGAAAGATGCAGATTTTGATTGTTTATTAGACTGTGTCATTCCAAACATATTCAAAGACTAGCCCGTACCCGCGATTTCGTACGCGTGGATTACGAATTTTTTTGCCAGAATTGAATATAGAAAGTTGTTGGTAACGAAGGATTGGTCCCAAACAACACCGAGTCGGCATAATATGACAGGAAAGCTATCACTATATCATTGTACCGTTGAACCAGCCTCTTGAAGAGAATCAGTTTCCAACATATTTCTCTCACCATTCGATAAGGTCACAAAATTTCGTGACTACAACTGTTAACCATACTGCAAAAATGTCCTCTGCCCTTCATACAGATTTTCTTGTCAAATTCCATCAGTATCGATATAGTCATTTAGTCGTCAAAACGTAACAAAAAGACAGAGACTTACTTCCGTATTTATAGTATTATTACTGCGGTTCACACACACTCTGACTGCGAACAACCCCTGAGGGATCATTATAACGTAAAAAAAGTGTACACCTACAGCATTGCAAGACTACCTACGATTTGCCTCGCATTGCACCCCTAACTTTGTAATATCTACAGTTTAACATTCAATCCGAATAACCGACGGCCCAGGCGTGACTCTTACAATCAAAAACAATTTTTAAAAATCTTAACCTCCACGGAAATTTGAACCGGAGACAACGACCCAAACATTAGTAAGCCAGCGCTTTAGCCACTGAGCTGTCTGACCGCTACACGGAAAAGCAGTATACAGACGTCCATATCGAACGCGTCTGTCTATCGCCATTCAGTAGTATTTCGAAATTATGAGACAACATGTATTATTTATACAGATAATTTTTCAACCAAATGTAGACAGTATTTTTCTCCTTGTTTCAAAGGATAAGTGTGCAAAGTTTCATCGAGATCGGATGAAAACTGTGGATTTGTATGAAGAACAAACGAACAAACAAACAAACATAGATCTTTATATATATAGATGATATCTCTCTTCGATTTGCCTCCCGTACACACTAAGGGCCTTATTACACTAGGCGACTTGGCGGCGCAACCAGCCGGGCCACTGGTGCCTCTGCTCGTCGCTGGGCACAGGGTCTTATGGAGCTTATTACACTAGGGCAGCCAGTGGCGCCGCCAGAAACTGGCGGCCGGCTGGCTGCCCTGTCCGGCCACCAGGCCGGCAACCACTGGTGGCCGAGAGTCGTGGCGGGGCATTGTATCTTACGTAGCTTATTACACTAGGCCACCTGGCGGCGCCGCCAGACTCGCCACCACGCGTTCAGTCTACTGTTCATATGCCCCCTTCCTACTTTACAATTTTAAAATTGCAGAGATACTGAGTGTCAGGTTTGGTGAGACACCTAAGGACAGTCATCCTGTGATGGGAGGGAATGAATCAGAGGAGATTATAAATGACGAACCTACAAAATTTGAAATAAATTCTCAGGAAATTGCGATGTAACTCAGAAAGCTAAAACTGGTGTAACTGGTGTAGTTAATATTACTACAGTTTTATTAAATATTGTGGGATAGGATATTGTACCTTACCTTAAAATTTTGTTTAAAATGAGTTTGGAGACTTGCTGCTTACCAAAGGATTGGAAAAGACCGATAGTAGTACCAGTTCATAAAGGAAGGGTTAAAAATATGGTGAAAATTCCTGGCCAATTAGTTTGTCATCAGTGATGGGCAGAATGATTGAGAGATTGATATGCAACTATATCAGAAATTTCTGTGAAGAACGAAACTAGTTTTCAGATCGACAACATAGCTTTAGGCAAGGATATTCATTTGAATCTCAGATAGTGGGCTATATGCAAGATATTTCAAATGAATTTGAAATGGGTGGCCAAGTTGATAGTGTGCAACTAGATCTTTCTAAGGCATTTGACAGAGTGAGCCATAAAATGGTTTTAAATAAACTGAAACGAATTTAATGGGATGAAAGAGTTACTTGCTGGGCACAGGCATTCTTAAAAGTCAGAAAGCAAAGGGTTAGAGTAGGAAATACATTATCAAGAGAAGTGGAAGTAAATATGGGAGTTGCTGTTCATTATTCTAATGAATGACTGTGTTACGGTCAGAATCTAGGTATTTTGCAAATGATACAATGGTATTCAATAGGATAAAAACAGGTGAAGACTGAACAGTTGCAGGATGATCTGGATAGAATATCTAAATGGGTAGGTCAGCATGGAATGAAGATAAATGCCAAGAAGAGTCGGCTTATAAGATACAAAGATAAATAGATCTAAAGGTTAATTATTATTACAGAGTGGGGTCAGATTTGCTTGATGAAGTGTAAATTCTTTGCATAACGTTTGATAAACTCAATTGGGCAGGTGGTAGAAAAAGGTTACAAAATCCTTCATTTGCTGAAGAGGGTGATGAGAGGATGTAACAGAGAAGTTAGGGAGTTGGATTACTAAACTTTGGTCAGACCATTTGTTGAATATGGTGATGTAGTTTGGGACCACATTTTGGGGATCAAATACAGGAGTTGGAAGGTGTGCAAAGAAGAGCAGCTAGATTTGTTTGTGGAAATTATCGCAGGACCCAGTCAGTAACTGATATGATACAGGAGCTGGATTGGGACTCATTGGAGGAAAGGAGGAGGGTGAAGAGAGTGCTGTAAATGTGCAAATCGCTACCGGAGTGTTAGCTCCATCGCAATTAAACTGTATTCAGACGACAACAAGTTTTTAATTACTTAAGAATGTCTAAGTCGTCTTTCTTTTAATAATTGTACTTAGTAAAGGTTGATATTACCGGGAAAGATACGAAAATGAGAAATTGTTCTTGCTTTACCCCTTTGTCTTCTCTACACTTTCACTTCACGTCATTTCCACAGTGACATTCTGTA
>JARYHS010001965.1:0-43330 GCA_031002005.1 Vandiemenella viatica | reverse complement strand
TACTTGCAACATGTGTCTACCGCACTAGCTCATACGCTGAATGGGTCGACTGCTCTAATTGGTAGTGTAGTAGTGTGATATTCTTTAAAAAAATGTATCACATACTACTGCTCTGTGATATTTTCTGCATTACACATTTCTCGCCCTATACCCGTTGTAGATTTCTTTTTCTCTTGTATACCGAAAATCGCTCGGAGCTATCCAGTGGAGCATCACCAAAATAGCATAGAATTCTACGAGCAGTTTTAAGAGCCAAGCTGGTCGTAAACTTATGTTAAGCTCTGCATTCTAGCCGAAAATCTGAACCGAGTGATTGCATAAATCAGAGGACCAGAACCACTGTGGGTGTAAGTAAGCACTTGGCGGCGGAACTCTGGTATTTATCTGCGCCGATAATGCAGATGCGATCGATACACGTTGCTGGAAGGCCGACAATTTCCTGGAAGGGCGCCGCACCTGCTGCCATCCATTATTCATAGCGATCGGGACTGGGAAGCTCGGTGATCCGTAATGGGAGAACCATCGGCCAGGCGCCTCCGATATTAAAGGAGCCGCCAGAGTAAACAGACAGACTCGCTGTTCTACCGGCTCGAGTGTTTCCATAAACACAGCGGTCGGTCAACAGGGTCTCGTCCAAGTGGCAGCCTCTTGCATGCTCGATGGCTTTGGTGTGCTCCTTACGTTTATCCTGGATATCCTCTGTTTGCGCCACGTGTGAGGAAATTTGAAACGCCGTGGCCGCCACGATAGCTGAGAGCAACCGGTTCAAGAGTCCTTGCGAGGCGTAGATATTTCTAATTAAGTATTTACCTGTACCTTGCAAATATCAAAACTCTTGAAAAGAGTGATTTATTAGATGTTGATGTGACAATTAAGTTTTTCCCGGCGTATGGTAGACAGGAATTCTTCACGGGTCTTCTGCCGGATAAGATCTTTTCAACACGACGTTTCGGCAGTCACCTCCGCTGCCTTCATCTGGTGAGCTGTCATCGCGAAGTAGCTGCCGCGACGGTTCGGCACCGAAGGATGTTGATGCTTTGAGCTGCAATAATCATTCCTGGAATTGGCTGTTTAATCGGCCAAATGCCTTTTTTTAAAAAGTTTATTACGATTGCAACACCCCTGTTTAAAGTATTAGTACTTACTTCTGGCAATTTGATCCATATGCAACACTTCTCAAACTGTATACATAAACCTTTTGGTGTGCCGACCGATATTTTTTTGAATGCTTAATTTGAATTATGGGAGGTCAGCCCCATTTATGAAATAATTAGGCCCTTTTCTTCAAAATTACTTTAAAATCAAATAATAACACTTTACTATTCTTAATGCCTTGATTTAATTTCATCAAATTAAACTACACAACCAAATTGACAGCTAACTTCTAAACAATCCCCAGAGATTCTAGTCTATATCTTGTTGAATCCGACGATATTATTCTATTACCAGTTGAAAAATTACGCCAATGCAACTGTTTAATTTATTTATTGCTGCGTCGTACGTGTTTCACCTCTCATCGAGGCATCATCAGCGACGAATCTGTGTTACAATTTTTATATACGGTTTTATAAACATTTTATCCTATTATTACAAATTATGAGCATATTTTATGAGATATTTTTATAGTTTATAGTTACTTACTATTTACATTTGTTAATATCGTATGCAGCTGCGCATCTCCGTTTCTTTATACAAAGCATGGTTTGCCTGTATCGTATTTACACTATTGTGCGTTTTCATCGTTCTGTCGTCTGTTGGGGCCACCTGTTTTGTTTATGTCGTGTTTGGTGCGCTTTCACGTCCTTCGGTTGTCTGCTGTGGCAATCTTGTTTGTATATGTCATATCTCGTGCCAATAGCGCGAGTTTTGAAACGTGCGTGTATCTGTGATGGTCTTCTATCTTAGTAAATGACCATTCACCAACAAACATAAACACAGATATGCAAATTCTTAGGGTAAATAAAATAGATTTATTAAGATGTCTAAAGGAAATTAATGTCTCTGATGATCATAATTTGTTGAAATTAAAAATTCCAACTGATATACCAGTATGTAATAATAAAATAAACAATTCAAAGTCATTGCGTCAAAGTGTTCAGACCAGTATTTTCCACCAAAATATAAGAGGAATATTTAGTAAAACTGATGACATTACCTTAAGCCTAGAAGAGATTCAAAATTCCAGAAATTTTAATGTAGACGTTTTGTGTATATCTGAGCATCATTTGTCTGATACAGGAATATCTCAGCTGTCCATCCCAAATTATAAATTAAGCTCTCATTTCTGCAGATGTAAAATGGAGAAAGGGGGAGTTGCCATTTTTGTTAAAAATAATATTGAATGCAGTAGTGTAGTTGTAAGTAAGTATTGTATAGAGCAACACTTTGAATGTTGTGTTACTAAACTAGAATATGATAAGGAAGAGCTGATAGTGATAGCAATTTACAGGGCCCCCTCAGGTAATTTCAGACTGTTTTTATCTCATTTAGAGTCTTTGCTACTAAGTTTTACAAATAGCAAACAAATAGTATTATGTGGAGATTTCAATGTTGACTTTCTGAATCACAGCAATGATAGATTAGATATGGAAGCCTTGATGTTGTCTTTTAACTTAACAGCACTTGTAAATTTTCCTACGAGAATACAAAATAATAGCAGGACTGCAATTGATAATTTTTTTATGGATATTTCTCAGTGCAGTAATTACAGCATACATCCAGTAATAAATGGTATCTCAGATCATGATGCCCAGCTAACACTGTTAAACAGATAAAGAAAAGCTGGGTTTATAGAAGAAATATTAGTGAAAATAATATAAAACACTTCATAGATACCTTAAACAATGAAAACTGGTTAGAAGTATATAATGTGCAGGGTGTTAATGCGAAATTTGATTCCTTTCTGAATATATTTCTAACACTTTTTGAAGGTAGTTTCAAAAAAAGGAAAATTCTCAACACTCCAAACAATGAACTGGGCATGGGATGGATAACAAAGGGTATTAGAATCTCTAGTAAAACAAAGAGGGACCTTTATTTAAAAATGAGATAATCGGATAGCTATGCGCTGAAAGTTCACTATAAACTTTATTCTAAAATACTAAGAAATGTAATAAGGAAGGCCAAGAACAGGTACAGTCGGGGACAGAATTCGAGAGACCCCTCGCCTTTCGATTATGCTTCGTTCTAGACACGAATACCGCATGGGACAGCATAACTGGTAGGTGGTACACTAAATTCATGATAAAATAGACCTCTCATACCCAGCACTTTACCCAAGACTAAAAAATGAGCCCGCGCAGCAAGAAACTCGCAGACGCTCAGAGGGAAAGTTCGGAGTTCTGCAGTAAAAATAATCGCGAACATCACCATTTTAGTCATTATAATAATTTAAATAACCAAATTGATTAATTATAGAGAGATGGTAACACTTTTTTCGTAATTTTGATAACCGTTGCGTATTTTTTTTTCTCCTCGAATAAACAGTTAACAATTCACTAGCAAACGCAATTATATGGCGAATACAGAAAAGAATCGCTAAATTACGCACGGAAAACCAATAAGAGAGTTTGAATGGACTTAGTTACACTTTCTAACGCTGCAGCGTTATAGAACTGTGCCTGTGACAAATACACATAAAGGTTAAGGGTAAGTAGAAAGAGCATTCACGAAAGAACTCTAATGGTAAACTAAGTCACGAAATATAAATAAACTATTCCCAGAAAATTAAATGGTGCGGAATATTAACACCTTAATTTTGTTTTCATCATACCATATTTAGAAGGTAAGCTAAACTTGAACGCAGTAGCAACAGTTTTTAGTAGTAATAATAATCATTAAGAACAGTAAATAAATCCGTCTGCATGTGAATTAGCGGTTCCACATTTTAAATCTGGAAGATGGAAGTAGTAAAACTACCATTTCTCTCTTTGTTTCTAACTAACACTGATACTTCTATAAAATTTTCTGTCAAGCTTTATTTCCTGCCGTCCAAGCCCGATGGGTTATAGGTAACACTGTTGCCTAGCATTCGCGAGGACGCGAATTCAAACCCCGTCGGGGATCCAGTTTCAGTATTCCATGATTTTCGTAAATCTCTCCAGCTGAACTCCAGAAAAGTTCCTTCAAAAAGCGGTGGATGAAATTCTTACCCGATCCTAGTTTCCAATACTATCAGGATTCATATCACATTGCCGCCGAAGATATGACGAAGAAAAAAAAAAATAATAATAAAAAAAAATTACGTGGTGGGTATGTGGTATCCGGCTTTCGGGAGGTCGTGGGTTCGAATACCCATCTAGCCATCCAGGTAAACGTTTTAGATGGTTTCCCCAAATCACTCCAGGCGAATGCCGGGATTGTTCCTTCAAAAGGCCATGGACGAATTCCTCCCCATTACTTGTCCCCAGTCCTTTCCTGCCTCTAATGACCTCGATTAGATGTAAAGCTAGAAGCAAAACATAATTGCTCAAATAAAAATAATTACATCTCTGTGGTGTGTTTTAGACCTTTTCCTTGTTGGATTTATCTTATTCAACGGCCGAACATGGTAGCGAAGGGACTAGAGTGCTATTTACACATGTGGAGAGTTTCTAGTTCAGTGTTGTTTAGGGCTGGTCGACGTGGAAATCATTATAGAGAGAAAAGGACTTGGGGCATGTTTCGGGAAGGAATTCAGCCTTGGCCATACCAGAGAATCATCCCAACACTCACGGAGTGATTTCGATTAATCATGCAATACCGAAATACGGATGGATACACGAAGATTTCAACCCCTGTCCTTCCGGATGGGATGGCTTGGGCGTTACAGGGACTCTCGGTCACTGGTGCGATTCCGGCCAGAGGAGGAAGTAACCGTCCGACAAACGTTTCGAGGAAGTGTTTATTTACCAGTGGCTCTGAGGAAGTGAAGAACACTTGTTCAGTAGAATTAGCTCTAATAAAATTTATGAATTTGACCATCCGTACACGAAATATGCCCATTTTCGAATTACAGTGACAGTCATTTGCCGAAGGTAACAGAAACAACTTCAAATAACATATTAAAGTTACTTCATCATAATTAGAAGACCGTTGAAAATGTTGAACAATAACATTGAACTAATATGTATAGGTCATTAAAAATTTCTGAAAATTACTTCTCGAGGATTTTAACTTCAGCATACCCTCACTGCGTCTTGTAATGTTCTACTTGCACTATTTGATTACAAAATTAATTTATCAATATTCCGTGATAATGGAGGTATTTAAAAGAAGAAGGGAAAAAAAAAACTGGAAGTGCACGTTATTGAAAATTGAAATGCCTCCATCTACTGATGTAAATATTTTATGACCTTCCGTGCCTTTGACCATTTAACCTGCTGATTATTGTGTCAGCCTTTGTTGAGGTAAAGTGGAACTCTATTGTGAAGTCAACACAAGACGAATACTACACTCATTCAAAAGCAACCATATGCGCAGAAGAACTCGAATCAGTGATCTTTATTATTACTAATAAATTTCTCTCGGGCTTCCAGCCGTGTTAAGATGTTACATTTGTGGGACGTTTCGAAGACGTCCAACTCTGCCTTCATTCTCAACCAAATATCAATCATTAAGGCAGAGTTTGACGCCCTCGAAACGTCCCAAAAATGTAACATCTTAACACGGCTGGAAGCCCGAGAGAAATTTATTAATATACAACGCCGTGAAAGATTACGATCTTAATTTATTATTATTACTCCGCGATTCACTAAAAGTGTGTGGTGGAGGGTGTATTGCTCCTATCCGAAAGGGTAATGGTTTGGAAGGGATATACGGGATATGGCAGGAGGCCTTTACAATGCGATGACAGTGTTCTAGCCCCTACACTGCTAGCGCCAGCTTAAGTATCTTGGTCGGACTCTTGCGAAGAAATTTGTGAATGTGTCTGCGGTCGTGGTTTGCCAACACGGAAGACAATTCCGTAGGCCCACAGAACAAGGAAATTATCAGACATTTCAGGTATGAGATTTTCCTCATCCTCGTTCAACTAACTTGCTTATATTGCTACCTGAGGCTCACACAGATAACAGACGAAAGAATTATACAGGTTTAGAACCGTATATCCTCGAGGAACTTTCTGAACTTTTTTAAATTTGTTTCCAGCTTGACATCTCGACTTTGAGCTCATGGGAGACGGGAATATGGACTTTTTTGGTGAACTATACGACGTTCGCTTACAGTGATTTGGAAAAACTGCAGAATATCCAAATCTGGATGGCCAGAAGCGGATTTGAACCCGCATCCTCTCGAATGCCAGGCCAGAACATTATCGCTCGTCCACTACGCTCAGATTTTTTAATTTACCGTAACATATAGATATATAGGAACAATAATTATAGACTGACTCGGCCATGAATCATTTTAATATATCTATTTTTGCAGCCTAGTAGTAGACGAAAAAAATATTAGATCAACTAAAGCTGCCAGATCTTAATCACTTCGTCTATCACGAACCCGGAAACAACCATAATACACCCTTTTTGTAACCACATATGTAATGTTTCAATTAGTTTTTCGAAGATAACATCATTTTACTTTTACATATCCAGCGTATTCCAGTTTGAAAAGCAATCATCCTTTTCCTTTAGAGTGCAGGCTTATAATTTAAAAAAAAGCTCCACTGCATATGGAATTAGCCAACGTCATTAACTGTAAGACTGACAGCAGTCTTTTCCAAGATCATTCTTGCTTGTAGAAAATGCCATCGTGGCTCCCAAATTGAGAAGTATTATTGCACCGGTTCAAATTCCTGTCGGCTATCAAATTTCGTTTTTTCCATGTTTTCTCAAAACCTTTGCAGATTAATGCCACGATGATTCCTCTGGAAGGCATTGATCAACTTGTTTCATGTTCTTTGTTCACAGTTCTCTCCTATATTTATTTACCTCGACAGTAAGGAGGCGTTTAGCCCTAATTATTAAAAATGTTTTAAAGAAGAACTGATGTGCAGTTTTCAGACGTGAAATTTTAATTCCAAAATACTGTAAAATAGAAATTTCAATATACACAAGTTGTATATATATATTTCTGTATTGACAGGTGTTTTGACACATATATTATCACAGCAATATTCTGAAATCTTATTTCGGATATTTTTAAAAATATTATCTTTTTTTAGGCAGGATTAGGGTAGTAAATGATTCTTGTTTAATTTTTCTGCAGCGCGTCACAAGCGCCTAGTATTTAAAAGTTATTCACTCATCGAAACGAGATAATTCTTTGCAGTTATCATTTTGTAAATGAATCTAATCCAGCAGTATTCTTGTCAAACTTTTACAATTACAAAATTTTATTTTGATACTGCTTTGTCTAGGCTCTAATGAAGGAAAATGTAGTTTTATCTTTATGGCAGATGATTCCGAAGTCACAATACAAGGAAATATGCATCGTTTCTTGCCAGAAGAACTTCCTCATCGAAATGTGCGAGTTATATTCAAACATTAGTATGCTTCAGTGTCAATCGCTACACCATGCACATCTAGCAATTTGAGTGATCCGTCTACTGATTGTTAAATATTCTTTTTTGGAATAATATTTATAGTCCGACCAGTAAGCTTTGTGAGGGGGAGGGGAGGTAAAGTAAAACTGGAAATGGATAAGAAGATAAATACAGGAATGAGATGGCAGAATAGTGCAACATCTGTGTGGCTCACTGTTGGGAAGAAGCAAAAGAATCCTCAGTGTTAAAAGTTCCAATAATTCATAGGTCAAATTATATGTAAATGATATATTTTAGAAAGTCGTCGACATATATTCCGTCTTTCTTAGAATGTAGACCATTTCGACCTATGCACTTTCTACTGGGTTCATGTCAACGTTTATGATTGGATGATCAGTTTCCTGCGTCCTTGGCTCCTCGAGGAACCATCAGGTGGACGAAATATTTGTCCTGCTGCAACATGATATGGGAGACGTAATTCACACCCTTATAGAAGTTAACATCGTGTTATAGGGAACAGAGACCCAATTTTCAAAAATACGTCGGTCACAGATGATTATTCTGCAATCCCAACCTTTACAAATGACAAATAATTCACCTCATCGCTGAATTATTTGTGACGCCTCGTAGACGAATATTCTATTGCAAACATTAATCCTTAATGTATCTTTAAACTGTAATGATCTATAAAAAAAGAAGGAATGTGCTACCAGGCCTATCCTGGCCAGAAGTTGTTTTGCGTGGAGTATTTGTGTAGGACTGTTCAATTAAATGACATTCCTTTCGATAACCAAATATTACGGCATACCACGGTTTATTTGTTTATATTTCCAGAAACAAATCTAGCAGCCATTTTTTGCACCATGCACCCTCTCCTACTCCTGTATTTGATTCGTAAAATGAGGGTCCCATACTACACTACCATATTCGAGCAATGGTCTGACCAAAGTTTTGTAACCCAATTCCTTACTTCTCTCGTACATCCCATCATCACTCCCTCAACAAGTGAAGAACTTTGAAACCTTTTCCTACCACCTGTTCAATGTGGCCTTGCCCAGTTAAGCTTGTTATCAAAAGTAATGCCAAGATATTATCGCAGAATGCAATCAGTGACGGATATGATAAAGGAGCTGGAATGGGATTTATTGCAAGACAGGAGGAGGATGAGGAAGGTCATGGGAGTGTACAGGGCATATACTGGCGATGAGGCATGGAAAGATACTTGCAATAGGTATTAAAAGTAGTGCATGGAAGGGAAAAGAACCATGACCACAAGCTGGCACTCGATTTCAGGCACAAGGGTGTGGGAAGATTCTCTTTTTAAGTAAGGGTGTCAGGGATTGGAATGAATTACCAAAGGAAATGATGAATAATTTACCAAAAACTTTGAAAGAATTTAAAGATAAAATTTGTAGAGGGCAAATGTAGGTGGGTGCAAATAGGGGGAAGATCGGGTATGTAGGTAAATTGCCACCGGAGACTGTGCTCCATTGCAATTAAATTAAATTAAAAATTAAAAAATTATTTGTTTATATTCATAATTCTAGTTATAAAACCATTTGAATATAGCTCTTCGTGCAAAGTAATTATTACCCTCCTTCTCATATCACTCAAATTTCTAGAATGTGGCTGGTGTAGCGATTGGCACTGAAGCATACCTAATGTTTGAATATAACTCGCACATTCGATGAGGAAGTCTTCTGGCAGGAAACGATGCATATTTCCTTGTATTGTGACTTCGGAATCATCTGCCATCGAGATAAAACTACATTTCCTTCATTAGAGCCTAGACATAGCAGTATCAAAATAAAATTTTGTAATTGAAAAAGTTTGACAAGAATACTACTGGATTAGATTCGTTTACAAAATGATAACTGCAAAGAATTATCACGTATCGATGGTTGAATAACATTTAAATACTAGGCGCTGTGACGCGCTGCAGAAAAATTAAACAAGAATCATTTACTACCCCCAATCCTGCCTAAGAAAAGATAATATTTTAAAAAATATCCGAAATAAGTTTTCAGATATTGCAGTGATAATATATGCGTCAAATACCTGTCAATACAGAATATATATATATAACTTGTGTATATTTGAAATTTCTATTTTACAGTATTTTGGAATTAAAATTTCAGTCTGAAAACTGCACATCAGTTCTTCTTTATATACATTAACATTTTTAATAATTAGGGCTAAACGCATCGTTACTGTCGAGGTAAATAAATGATAGGAGAGAACTGTGAACAAAGAAAATGAAACAAGTTGATCAATGCCTTCCAGAGGAATCATCGTGTCATTAATCTGCAAAGGTTTTGAGAAAACATGGAAAAAACGAAATTTGATAGCCGACAGGAATTTGAACCGGCCAATAATTCTTCTCACTTCGGGAGCCACCATGGCATTTTCTGCAAGCAAGAATGGTCTTGGAAAAAGACTGCTGTCAGTCTTACAGTTAATGACGTTGGCTAATTCCATATGCAGTGGAGCTTTTTTTTAAATTATAAGCCTGCACTCTGAAGGAAAGGGATGATTGCTTTTCAAACTGGAATACGCTGGATATGTAAAAGTAAATGATGTTATCTTCGAAAAACTATTGAAACGTTACATATGTGGTTACAAAAAGGGTGTATTATGGTTGTTTCCGGGTTCGTGATAGACGAAGTGATTAAGATCTGGCAGCTTTAGTTGATCTAATATTTTTTCGTCTACTACTAGGCTGCAAAAATAGATATATTAAAAATGATTCATGGCCGAGTCAGTCTATAATTTTGTTCCTATATATCTATATGTTACGGTAAATTAAAAAATCTGAGCGTAGTGGACGAGCGATAATGTTCTGGCCTGGCATTCGAGAGGATGCGGGTTCAAATCCGCTTCTGGCCATCCAGATTTGGATATTCTGCAGTTTTTCCAAATCACTGTAAGCGAACGTCGGTATAGTTCACCAAAAAGTCCATATTCCCGTCTCCCATGAGCTCAAAGTCGAGATGTCAAGCTGGAAACAAATTTAAAAAAGTTCAGAAAGTTCCTCGAGGATATACGGTTCTAAACCTATATAATTCTTTCGTCTGTTATCTGTGTGAGCCTCAGGTAGCAATATAAGCAAGTTAGTTGAACGAGGATGAGGAAAATCTCATGCCTGAAATGTCTGATAATTTCCTTGTTCTGTGGGCCTACGGAATTGTCTTCCGTGTTGGCAAACCACGACCGCAGACACATTCACAAATTTCTTCGCAAGAGTCTCGACCAAGATACTTAAGCTGGCGCTAGCAGTGTAGGGGCTAGAACACTGTCATCGCATTGTAAAGGCCTCCTGCCATATCCCGTATATCCCTTCCAAACCATTACCCTTTCGGATAGGAGCAATACACCCTCCACCACACACTTTTAGTGAATCGCGGAGTAATAATAATAAAGTAAGATCGTAATCTTTCACGGCGTTGTATATTAATAAATTTCTCTCGGGCTTCCAGCCGTGTTAAGATGTTACATTTTTGGGACGTTTCGAAGGCGTCAAACTCTGCCTTAATGATTGAAATTTTGGTTGAGAATGAAGGCAGAGTTGGACGTCTTCGAAACGTCCCACAAATGTAACATCTTAACACGGCTGGAAGCCCGAGAGAAATTTATTAATAATAATAAAGGTCACTGATTCGAGTTCTTCTGCGCATATGGTTGCTTTTGAATGCGTGTAGTGTTCGTCTTGTGTTGACTTCACAATAGAGTTCCACATTACCTCAACAAAGGCTGACACAATAGTCAGCAGGTTAAATGGTCAAAGGCACGGAAGGTCATAAAATATTTACATCAGTAGATGGAGGCATGTCAATTTTCAATAACGTGCACATGTGCACTTCCAGTTTTTTTCCTTCTTCTTTTAAATAGCTCCATTATCACGGAATATTGATAAATTAATTTTGTAATCAAATAGTGCAAGTAGAACATTACAAGACGCAGTGAGGGTATGCTGAAGTTAAAATCCTCGAGAAGTAATTTTCAGAAATTTTTAATGACCTATACATATTAGTTCAATGTTATTGTTCAACATTTTCAACGGTCTTCTAATTATGATGAAGTAACTTTAATATGTTATTTGAAGTTGTTTCTGTTACCTTCGGCAAATGACTGTCACTGTATTTGTAGGTGCTCGTAATTCGAAAATGGGCATATTTCGTGTACGGATGGTCATATTCATAAATTTTATTAGAGCTAATTCTACTGAACAAGTGTTCTTCACTTCCTCAGAGCCACTGGTAAATAAACACTTCCTCGAAACGTTTGTCGGACGGTTACTTCCTCCTCTGGCCGGAATCGCACCAGTGACCGAGAGTCCCTGTAACGCCCAAGCCATCCCATCCGGAAGGACAGGGGTTGAAATCTTCGTGTATCCATCCGTATTTCGGTATTGCATGATTAATCGAAATCACTCCGTGAGTGTTGGGATGATTCTCTGGTATGGCCAAGGCTGAATTCCTTCCCGAAACATGCCCCAAGTCCTTTTCTCTCTATAATGATTTCCACGTCGACCAGCCCTAAAACAACACCGAACTAGAAACTCTCCACATGTGTAAATAGCACTCTAGTCCCTTCGCTACCATGTTCGGCCGTTGAATAAGATAAATCCAACAAGGAAAAGGTCTAAAACACACCACAGAGATGTAATTATTTTTATTTGAGCAATTATGTTTTGCTTCTAGCTTTACATCTAATCGAGGTCATTAGAGGCAGGAAAGGACTGGGGACAAGTAATGGGGAGGAATTCGTCCATGGCCTTTTGAAGGAACAATCCCGGCATTCGCCTGGAGTGATTTGGGGAAACCATCTAAAACGTTTACCTGGATGGCTAGATGGGTATTCGAACCCACGACCTCCCGAAAGCCGGATACCATATACCCACCACGTAATTTTTTTTTTATTATTATTTTTTTTTTCTTCGTCATATCTTCGGCGGCAATGTGATATGAATCCTGATAGTATTGGAAACTAGGATCGGGTAAGAATTTCAGCCACCGCTTTTTGAAGGAACTTTTCTGGAGTTCAGCTGGAGAGATTTACGAAAATCATGGAATACTGAAACTGGATCCCCGACGGGGTTTGAATTCGCGTCCTCGCGAATGCTAGGCAACAGTGTTACCTATAACCCATCGGGCTTGGACGGCAGGAAATAAAGCTTGACAGAAAATTTTATAGAAGTATCAGTGTTAGTTAGAAACAAAGAGAGAAATGGTAGTTTTACTACTTCCATCTTCCAGATTTAAAATGTGGAACCGCTAATTCACATTGCAGACGGATTTTTTTTTATTTATTTACTGTTCTTAATGATTATTATTACTACTAAAACTGTTAAACAAGTTTAGCTTACCTTCTAAATATGGTATGATGAAAACAAAATTAAGGTGTTAATATTCCGCACCATTTAATTTTCTGGGAATAGTTTATTTATATTTCGTGACTTAGTTTACCATTAGAGTTCTTTCGTGAATGCTCTTTCTACTTACCCTTAACCTTTATGTGTATTTGTCACAGGCACAGTTCTATAACGCTGCAGCGTTAGAAAGTGTAACTAAGTCCATTCAAACTCTCTTATTGGTTTTCCGTGCGTAATTTAGCGATTCTTTTCTGTATTCGCCATATAATTGCGTTTGCTAGTGAATTGTTAACTGTTTATTCGAGGGAAAAAATACGCAACGGTTATCAAAATTACGAAAAAAGTGTTACCATCTCTCTATAATTAATCAATTTGGTTATATAAATTATTATAATGACTAAAATGGTGATTTTCGCGATTATTTTTACTGCAGAACTCCGAACTTTCCCTCTGAGCGTCTGCGAGTTTCTTGCTGCGCGGGCTCATTTTTTTAGTCGTTGGGTAAAGTGCTGGGTATGAGAGGTCTATTTTATCATGAATTTAGTGTACCACCTACCAGTTATGCTGTCCCATGCGGTATTCGTGTCTAGAACGAAGCATAATCGAAAGGCGAGGGGTCTCTCGAATTCTGTCCCCGACTGTACGACTGCTCTCTGTGTATATAACCCCTCATGCCAAATCCTGTGTCATTACTGGTCCTAGAATAAGCTCCATGGAAGAGTTAACCCCTCTCTGGATGCTATTCCTCTCGGATAGTAATATTACGGTAAGCCATCCGATTTACCATTTATCGGATTCATCCCTACCGGTCGGGGTTGAGGGCCTTTGGTAACCGTCTACCTCCTGATCTCAGGATGTTAGCAAGGCGTTTCATGTGGGGTTAGATCCCAATGGTTACCATACCGCAAGTGGGTATATTCTTGCGCAGATCCGTTGGCCATGACCTATAGTATTGGCCTGAAATCGTTTATTGGAACAGTACCACAACAACTTCAATCAACTTTATCATCCTCTGGAAGGTATCAATAAATAACTTCATGATCGCAGGAGATCAGCAGGTTCTGTTTATCTAATTAACTCTTACCGCAGTGGATTATGGCAACTCGATATTTCACAATTCCTAATAATGACGTTCTGTTTGTGTGTGTATGTCATCGATCAGTAAATTCAGATGTCAAAAGACCTCATTACTAACACGCCTTTGATGTAGAATTCACGATTCTGTATATTTTCATATAGATATAGTGATTTTTATGACGCGTCGAAACCGCCTAGGGGTTTCCTAAAGCAATGTGACTGTGCCTGACGTTCTCACAAGTGCAGGGGCTAGTGGTCGCAAGAATAAAGGTGGAAAAATTTCCATGATTTGTGATCTGCTGAATGATTCTTAGTCATCGAATTGTGTTCCAAATGCTTGTGTTAAATTCCGAATCTCTCTAATCGTCCGAAATGAAAGAACATAATATTTGATGGTCATTTCTATGACAGATACAGATGTAAGACTTTATTATCTCACAGTTGTTCTTTGGAATAGAAGTACTGAATAGAGTCTCAATGGCTAACATTCCCACCACGTTCTATAAGGTAACACATCGACGCAGCAAGAGGCGTTTTTAAGCACGGGCGCTGCGCGATATGAGTTGGCGGCAAGCGAGCAGCCGCTGAGCCGGGCGATTATTGCCGTGCACGCGGACGCGTCATAAATGAAACGCCCTGTATTTAATTCCACCGTTGCGTATCATCAACTTGTAAACAACACACTCCACTCAAAAACTCGCGTTGCTATCATCTGAACGCACATCAAGAACATCCAGAGACTATGAGGAATTAAACTGGGCATCCTTTATCAAGGCCAGAGAGGTTCAATTTTGGAGTAGCGCGATGCATAATTTTGGCGTTCCACCTGCGTCACATAAGTCGTCTATGGCTTGATCAAGTTTGCCTTAACAGAGAAAATAATTACTTCCTAGCCAATTATAAAGGATAACCCAACAGTATAGTTAAACGTGTTAAAGCGCAACGCACTGAATCTGGAAGGTGCAGAAGGTGCAACGGGCCCAAGGTCAAAGCCCGGGCCCCATGTATTGGCCTTCCTGATTGCGATATTTAGATCGTTTTCCGCAATCACCTAGTAATCAACTAGTAATTGCCGGGACCGTCCCTAACATCCTCCTCACAAACTTTTTTTTTTTTTCTGTCGTCAGTTTTACGACTGGTTTGATGCAATCCTCCATCTCTTCCTATCCTGAGTTAGCCACTTCACCTCTACATATCCCTTACAACCCACGTCCTCAATCATCTGCTTCATATGTTCCAGTCTGCTAGTCTCTTCTTCCTCTACAGTTCTTACCTTCGACTGTACCCTCCACTAACAAATTAACCAATCCAGCAAGTCTCAAAATATGACCTACCAACCAGTCTCTTCTTTCTGTTGAACTGTTTAAAAACAAAATATTCCCTTATCATATCAGACAGATGACAACACTAAGCTCCCATCATTGGAATATAATCATTAATCCTTCAACGAAGCAGGATGGTATATAAAACATTTCTCGATTTCCATAACACTAAAGGAGCCAAATCATTCGTGAAATAAGCTTTAAAGAAATTTGATGAATAACTTAATATAAATGAGCTAATAAAATTAAGCTAAATCCTTGCTGCTGGTTGTAGGAAGACGAATCAGATTGGGAAGAAAATAACAAACAGATATAACTTTTATGAAATGTAAACAAAGTGTTGATTAGCCAGTAATGTAGTATTTTAGGAAAAAATCGGATGTAAAACCAAGCTAGGATAACGTTTAGTCCTGGCATTCGTGATGATTCGGTCTACACCCCACGTATGACGTTCCTGATTTCAGGTTATCATGGCTTCCAAATTATAAGGCCGAAGTCCGTCCTATGCCGTCACTACTAACCACATCGACGAAATGTAAATCCCTAATTAAAAGCAGACGTGAAACCATAGTCAAATAAATTGACTGCGTTGCCT
Source organism: Vandiemenella viatica (assembly GCA_031002005.1). Lineage (NCBI taxonomy): Eukaryota > Metazoa > Arthropoda > Insecta > Orthoptera > Morabidae > Vandiemenella > Vandiemenella viatica. The sequence continues at coordinate 27,503 of JARYHS010001965.1, read as the reverse complement.
TGGTTCTTGTTCCTAATTATGAATACATTGCCACATAATTGCAGGTACAGCTTCTCTGATTCTAAACTCGGAAGTGAATTAGTTTAGGATGGAGGGAATGATGTTACGGTTACGGGTCGAGGTGGTGTGATGTTAGCGTCTCCCACAGGGCCAGTGGCTCGCTCGAATTGCCGGGCAGCAGTGACGACGACAGAACAAACAAAGTTAGACTGGACGACTCGCAAAAAAAAGTGAAGTAGATGGCCGTGCCGGCCACTAATGTTGCGCAAGGGGCTTAACTTCTGCTGACACAAAAAATATGTCTGTCGGGTCGCTTGCGGAACTTCCCTGTAGTCCGCAAAGTGGAAGCTGGGAGTATCTTCTCCCAGAAACATCTGCTTTGATCAAGCTCAAGGGCCGAAGGAAGTTTCTGTCCCTCAGTTGTTAGCGAAACATATTGCCACTCAACCAGTTGCTTTTTCAAGCAAATTGGGTCTCCAGGGAATTCATCAAAAATCACGATACAAAAATATGTAGATATACATGAGTAATCTGTAAATAATGGTATTCCATCTGTGACGGACATTGTTTTACACTAGTGTTGATACAAATCAAGATCTCCAATTGACTCAGATCCCTAATCATAATATGGAAGAGTCTTCTAGGCATCTATGTGGTGTTTTATGGTTTTCAATTAAACAAAAAAAGTTCCTGAGTATAGTTAAAGGAGGTAATTGCTTTTTTTTTCAGATAAAATTTCCCTTTCTAGTAGCCTAACCATCATAATTCAAGTGTTGTGTTAATGATATGGGGTGGGAGGAGATATTCTCCACCTGCCCGAAACTGGTACTAACCTGTTGAAATTTGTTTTAACTGCTTCCTTATAATGTTCTCTTCGCGTTTTCCGCTCTGGTTTTCCGGAAAAGTCACCATGAATTAAAAATGCCGAAATGTGAGAGGAGAATATCCCCATCCACCCATGATATATTCCATAATGTCTAATATAATTTGAAATTGTTACTTTTTTATGTTAAACATTTCTGAGACCTATTACGTATATTAGAGGTGCTAAGTTACTAGAATTGTGCATTATATTTTTACATTCCTTCGAAAGTTGAAGTCAGGTTTTATGTCTGCGATCTTTCTTTTTTTTCCCACTAGAGCTAAATGATGAAATTGAGTTGCACTCTAAAAAATATTTAAAACACCTTCAGTTCTTATCGAGTAAAAATAACTTTGTTCGACGTGATTACAAGGCTAGTTCTAAAAAAATTATGAATGCAATAGCATTTTTTTTTATATATACAGAAATGTATTTATACGACGCGTTATTAACAATTTCACAGCTGCTGTGTAAACTGCAGACTGTATTACCACATTTAAACCCACGCCCTATGAAATTTTTCCTCACTCTCTTTGTTGTGCGGCGCATTCCAGTGTTTCGTTTGTAACGAGTTGGCAAATGTCACGAGACTCAAAGCGAGAAGGCGCCTGCGCTGCAGACCGACCCGCAAGCCGCGTAGCTACAATGGGCGCTCTTTGGACTCAGTCCGTTTCAAATGTCAGGGCCATAGTCCGTGAAACATTCGGCGGTGACAGGCACCCCACTCCCAGGCGTATTTAGACGTTATTATGAGAGGGGGAGGCTAATGCCCTGCGGGGAAATATCCCCCGCATTGCTTCTTCGTGAATATCACTGCAAACAATAACTTTTACCTGCCATAATTGCCGCTTCAGTACATACGTGTTACCGAAAATTAAGAGCTATAGGGAGAAAAAAATTGAGTTGTACAGTTTATGATACGACATTGACGAATGTTTACTCAAAGGTTAGATAGTATGGAGAGCGGAAAAAATCAAGAATTATTTACATACGATTAAATTTTATAAAAGACTAGCTGAAGCCCACAACTTCGTTCGTGATTTTAAAGAATTTCGATTGAAAGCTAACGGCATGAAACCACCGTAGTGCATGATGGGATACTCGAAGCTAATATCACACAAACATCAGTGATCTGCGCAGTGTATTTATGTGTCCAAGTGAAATATAGGAACACGTCTTCAGTCGAAATATGAAATTGCCCTCCATCGACCAATTTCACCCACCATAGCTACCGACGTGACACCACCATGGTTCGCGGTTGGAGAGTTGAGATTGATACCACATTCAATCACCAGTGGACTGCGCTGGGTAGTTTTGATTGTGGAGTGAAATATGGGGACACACATGTCTATTTTTAATCAGGTCCACCACTTTCAACCATCCTCTCTACCACACCCCCACAGTGACCAACATGCAATCACCATAGTGCACGACGGAATACTCCAAGCTACAATCTCACACAAACGACCTTGGTCTGCGCTTCGTAGTTCTGGCTGCAATGTAAAATATAGGGACACATAGTCTTTGGTAGAAATAGAAAAATGCCCTTTGTCGACCATTTTCAACCACCATATCTCCTACATCCCCATAGCTACCGACATCTAACCCCCATAGTGCATGATATGAGACATGATGCTTCACACACAAACACCAATGGTCTATGCTATGTAGTTGTGGCAGTAAATTGATATATACGGAGACACATGACTTTGGTCGAAATACGAAAATATCCTTGATCTGCCATTTTCAGCCACTATATCTCCCACACTCCCACAGTTACTGAAATTCGGCCAACGTTGTGATCGATGGTGACTCTGTGCTACTATCACACACAAATACCAGTGATCTGCGCTAGATAGTTTTGGCTGAGAAGTGATACACCACGACACATACGTCTTTGGTAGAAATATGAAAGTGCCGCAGGTCGAACAATTACAACCACCATATCTCCCACATCTCCCTAGCTACCAACATCTAACCACCATAGTGCATGATGAGAGATTCGACGCTACTATCACACACAAACACCAATGGTCTATCCGTCGTAGTTGTTGCAGAAAAGAGAAGTATAAGGAGACACAAGTTTTTGGTCGCAATATGAAAATGTCCTTCATCGACCACTTTCAAACGTCACATCTCCCACACACCAACAGCTATCTGCATTCGGTCAACGTTGTGCACGATAGGAAACTCCATGCTAGTTCCACACACAAACAACTGTGATCTGTGCTAGGTAGTGGTGGCTGAAAAGTGAAATATAGAGAAAAACATGTCTTGACGCGATATGTACGTATTCACTGTATTGCATGTGAGAATGGACTAATTGTGACTAAAAGAACAGATACCTAAACAATTTAGTATGTAAAAGTCAGAGGATCAAGACGGTTTTTCAGTCACTGAATCCGATGTTGAGTTGCGTTAAATCTGTTTGTGGTGACGTTTTGGCCCAATCCTCCAGTCAACTCCTAGCTCGAGTCATAGATCCCTACGCGTTACGACATTGTCTTGACAAACTCAATTATGAGAAATCGGTCGCAGCGAAGGTTTTTTGACGCAAAGGGACATCAGACTCAGTGAGCGAAGATTGAATACGTAGCACTGAAAGCTATCAGATGACATTAAAGTAGTTTAGTATACTGTATGTAATGACACAGTCACATGGATAACATATATATTTTATTAAGGAGATTGAATCACATTTAATCTGCAATATCGTTACATCGTCCAATGAATTATGTTTTATTGAACAAAGTGTTTTAAGCAATACATGTCAGACTTCTTTATTTACCAAAAAATTCAGATTTCAGGAATTAGTTTTCGGTGATTTTAGGTGTTTTCGTGTAAAAGTAGTCATTAAGGCACCTTCACAATTTTGTACCTACGTATACAAATAAATTTTCAAAAACTAATTCTACAAAATAAGCTATGTCTGCATTCACTGACAACATTTTAGAAGGAATAAATGATAAATTACTGCTTGTAAGAATATTTTGTAATTAATCTTATACATTTTACGGGGTTACCACAAAATTTTCATACAAAAATTTAACTTTGTTAATAAATGGTTTACATATATTATCTTTTGGTCAAAAAAACGAAAGAGTCACTCAAACATTTACATGCTGCGTCATGTTGTCACAGTTTTCTAAGTGTCGGTTAATCAGATAGGGAATGAGTGCCTAAGATTTCTACAGTGGGTTCACTATTGTTTTTGATACATGTAAATGATTTACCTTGTGATATAACGAAAAACTCAAAACATGTCTTTTTTGTAATTATAAGCACAGAAGTTGAAAATATTCCAAATATCTCTGCTGGACATATTGCAAATTATGTCTTTGATTGTATTAATAATTTGTTCAGAGCTAGTAGCTTGTCCTTAAACTTTGACAAAACTAAAAATATCCATTTAACGACGTCACATAAATTACTACCAGAGATACGTCTAAAACTTACAATTCAGTCTGTTAAAGAGGTACAGACTATAAAATTTCTATGTTTGCATTTGATCATAATTTAAATTGCAGGGCACATGTCTCTGATTTACTAAAGACAATTGAAATTCGTACAATTTCATCCATGTATGATCTCTATTCATGAAGTTTATTTTACTTATCTTTACTCCTTACTGTCTTATGAAATGACCTTTCGGACAATTCAACTCATAGATACGAAGTATTCGAGGCTCAGAAGTAATTAGTGAGAATAATGTGTGGAGTTATCAGTAGAACTTTCTGCAGAGAGTTACTTAAGAATTTGGGAATTTTGCCATTTTTTACTGTGTAAATATACATGCATTAATGTAAGAATACACTATGTGAAACAAATAGCAAAATAAACAATTATTGCAGTACAGGTAAAAGTGATCTCCATGAAAATTACAAGTCGTAGTCATTTGTTTAAAAAGGAGTCACATATTCAGAGAGAGAGAGAGAAAAAAAAACTTCTTCGGGAAACGATCTATACATTTTCAATCTCTGGCAGGGGATAAAATTAAATTCAGAAAAATAATTGAAAGAATTTTCAGTTAGCAACTCCCTTTGCACCAAACAAAAACTTTTACCAAAGCTATATGCAAAATAATTGCCAGTATTTTGTATAAATCAGTTTTTATAATTAGTGTTCAAATTATTCTATATTTTCCTGTTGCGTTGTATGCATTTATTTCGATATGTAATGATTCTGCTGTAAATCGATTTCCTTTCACATCCCGTAATATTAGTATTTTATACTGGAATGATAAATTATGGTATTGAAGTATTTTTTTTACTCAAAAACGCTTTTCTTTCTTGGAGTATTTTTCATCGTTATTGCCTATAAATAACCAACTAATATCAGTCACCAATTTAATACACCAAATAATGAAGATAACCATAACACATGAAGCTAATAGATAGATACCTATGAATCACAGTAGCTGACGCATTCATGCCAGCCAAGATATTTTTTTAAATAGACCAGAACACAACTAAAATAACACAAGCAACTATATTAAATTGACACCACAGTATAACTAAACAGAACAAGCAGTTATTCAAGAGTAGTGGAAGTATTTAAAATGTAATCAGTGGAACAGCGACGTGTCAAAAATTAAAGAGACGGAATATGGAACTACAACTTTAAATCAGAATCAATGAAAGTGAAAATGTGCTGTCCTAGACCAACATGAAACCATGTCACCAACTCCGTAAATAAAGCGTATTTATATAATTGTTAATGATGTTAACAGATATTATAACTCGAGACTTGCTTCGGAATAAGCAATACATCAGAAACTATGGTGTTTAAGTTATAAACTCTGTATGTTTCAATGGAACAAATCACTGGTGCGGTAAAACTTATCAAAACATTCGCTTACGTACTTGGTTAAAGGAATGTTTACATTTTAGGTAAGACTGGAAATGTGTGGCGATTCAGTTGTACACAAGTATCTCTCATTTGAATGTTACTTGACAACAAATTTCCGTGGTGCATCGTTTTAATTTATATCTACCACTCCCAGCAAATGCGTATCTGACAGTGCGAATGTTTTTTATTTAAAAGTTTAGATATAAAACATGGCGGTTTTTCATAACCACTCCGTTTGCGTTGTTCTATGTTTATATGTTGCTGTCATGAGTAGGGACGTAATACGCAAGAATAAGCCTATTGTTGGGCTGTCATCAGGATATTAGTGCGTGGCAAACTGCACGTACCTCGCCTTTAAGGTCGACAACTGTGCCCTGTGGTAAGCGATGAAGTGACACATGGGCGTAGCTGTTATTCGCAGTGAGTTTCCGTACAGACTCATATCTACCAAACTCTCTAAGCTAAAGTAGCAGTTGTATCATGACTACATCCATTTTCATTGAAAAATAACTTCATTATAAATAGTTTTGAGTAAGACTAAAGCCCTACAAGCTTCTACGGATTTCATTTGTTGAGAAAAAGTGTTATGGCCTAGCCCATTACAAATTTATAATAACGAACTAGCGAGGCTTGGCAACGGATAATAAAATAATCATCTAATATATTATTTCTAAAAGGTGTTGTTTGTTACGAACTACTTATCTCTAACGGAAATCATTAATTGAGGTACCATTTTAAAGATTAGGGTCTCCGGTCTGGTAAAATCATTAAATAAGAAATAAATTTATCGGAAGTCAACCAGTAAACGGCAAAAATATTAGCTGCGAGTGAGATGGTTCAGAACCAAACCGCTAGGATTCGCTGACATCGATAAGAATTGATCTTGTTACCACTAGACATCATCATCATACATCACAGAGAAATCGGAAAAACTGTGTATGTTTTCTATAATAAGGAGCTTCTCGTATATTTTTTTCCGTAACATAACGTTCTATTTAGTAATGTAAATTGTCACTAGCTTGTGTCAAATTAATATTTTACGCCTCAAAAGTTTTTTTAATGTGTTTAGTAAGACACTATAAGTGCTTTGTAATGTACCTATTGAGGTAGACAAATAAACTATTGCTTCAAATAAACTGGTTCTTCTTTCATACTATTAAAAACCGCCAACCTCGCTAACCATCGAATTTTATTCACTTAGTACTTTGCACGGGTCATTTAATATCGAATATTACTGGTCGAGTGAACCCTTCGTCAACAGCACGCTAAACCTACAGTGCGTCTGAGAATCACTGAGTGGCTGAATGATAGTTAAATTAGATGGCTCAGTATCAGTAGGTATCCGCTATATTTGACTCTCAGAGCACAATCAGTAACCGATATGATACAAGAGCTGCAATGGGATTCATTGAAAGACAAGAGGAGGATGAAGAGTGTCATGGGAGTGTACAAGGCGTATATTGGTGGTAAGGTGTGAAAAGATTTTGGTGTAAGAATTAGGAGTAATGCATGGACCGGAAAAGATGACCATGACTACTAGCTTGCACTCGATTTTGGGCACAACGGTGGGGGAAGATTTTCTTTCGTAGGTAAGGTAATGATGATGAATAATTTACCAGAAACTTCGAAAGAATTTAAAGTTTAACTTTGTAGAGTTCTAAAGTAGGTGGGTGAAATGGTTGTGTAGGAAAATTGCCACCACAGCATGCGTTCCATTGCAATTAATTAAATTAATAATAAATAGTTTTGTTTTTCATGTTCAGTCAGTATTACTATGTTATTCTCCTTGAACCGTTTTAGAAATACGTACTCATCAATCCAACGTCAATATTTCTCTTCTTACAATGATTTTAAGCAAATGTGGATAGTTAATTTGGTCAATTTCAGATTTTTTTCATTTTAACAGATTGAAGAGAAAAGTGTATAGTGACATTTTCAGATACCTGGACCTACATAGTTGATCGTGACCTGCTATTTGAGTTCTGCATTAACTAAGCTCCTTCAGTTTCTGCCTGTGCATGCAAAAGACTTTTCTCCTTTTCCGCGAGGACCCAGTCGGTGCCATGTTAACACAGCCCATGCTTGCAAGTGTTTTCCTGATAACCTGTGTCCGTGGCCTCGTGAGGTCTACGCCACACTTGAACCCCATCTTCAATTTTCTGAAATTCATCAGAGACTGCAGCCTGACCAGCTACTCAACAAGTATCTCGTGCTGCCTGCACAATCGTCGAGCCAGTCTCTCGCGTAGTGCGATTGGCTTTGACTAACCAATCAGAGCTTATAAAACACTTTATTTCATGGTCCCATGGTAGTGCTTAAATAAAGAAAGGTGGCTGGGAAAATCTCTTGCATTCTCCACGGTTCTTCGAACTGAGAGTTAACTCGCTGCCCGCTGTTATTCGTCATCATATAAAAGGTGTAGAAGAAATTAAAAATTTATTCAAGGTGTGATGAATACTTGGGTTAAAGATATTATTGTTCGTCTCGCATTACACAACTTTTATTTTGCCTTTTGTTTTTTACAAATTTTAGATTGCGTTAAGATTATTGTACCGTTTGTGTAGTGGAGTGAGGTTCTCAGTAGTATTCCGTTTCATGTAATTCTACTGTCCCTTATTTTATGAATTACTGCAACAATTTTTTATAATACAAGGTTGAAAAGCAAATTTTTATATGCCTTGAAAGTTATGTTTAACCTTACAGTATTGTATTAACAACATCTTACTTATTAAAGGTAAGGGTTTTTCCTTCGTGCATTGTATAAACATTTCTGAATGGAGGCAATGATAGGTACATAACAAAATAATGGAACTTTTCAGCTCGATGGGATCTCATTATTTGATCACCCCGCTTGTATAGAATCATTTCACAACCCACACCATTGTCGCCCCTGTGACAAAGCTGATCATACACTACCACGGGCGATAAAGTAATGTATAAACGGTATGATAAACCGGCGAATATCTCGGCACGTCCTAGGAAATGGTGTGACATATTTTATATGCGAGCGTGGAGACCCTAGTTATTTTTTTCTCCATCGTTATGTTAGCGTTTGTGACTGAGATTGATATAGCGAACGACGAATCAAAGGATGCCGGTTGATTGAGGTATGGTTAGGGTGGAAAAGGGGGAGAGGAAAACCTTTTTTTTGCACCGTCGCTGTCTCACATTCTCGTTCTTCCAAAGCGTCGCGACGCGTCGCATCGGATGGAAAAAAAGAGACTGCGAGTGTGGGCGCGGCAGCGATATTACTGTAGCGTAAGCCTAGGACGTCGCTGATGTATCTTTGATCCCTCTGACAGCTTCCTGGGTTATTTTAACAAACGAGTGAGTCAGCTGCGAGAGTGCGGAGCCAGGCCGCCGCTTGCGGAAGCTGCCCATTTGCATGTCATTTGAATAACGTGCGCAGACACCCGCGGCGAAAAAAATGGCTCCAGAAACACACTTAAACGGGCGAGCACCCCGCATAAACCAGAGTCCCCGCGGCGGACCCGCGCGCCGCGTTATCGGAGTCCCATTCGGCCGCTGAATCACGGCCTTGTCGCCCGACCAGCGAGTCATTTTAATCGGTCATTTGGGGGTCGCTGCCGGGTACAAGAATTTGCATATTAATAAGCTCTCGCTTCGGCCTGAACGACGTACTTGATATGATTTTAGTCTAAACTTTTTTTCCAGTGATAAAATTAGAGTGTTTATTCTGTAGGCGCTGCTGGAGAAAAATTAGTGCTGACGGTGTGAAGGGTATGTCCACAAATGCAGCAGATTTGAGCTGTTAATTATATGCAAGTGCATTTAGTTTAACGTGAAACTGCTGTCACAGACTAAAACCCGTCCTACATTGACCATTTAAGCTTGCATCAGGATATAGTAGTGCCTGTCTTTAAAACTATCTTAAACTAAATCTTAGGGATATACTTGGTTTAAACTGTCGACAACAGCCGAGGACGTTAAATTAATATAAGAACGCGCATCATTTTTTTTTGGTGGAGGGGGGGGGAGGGAATGAAATATGAGGCAGAGACTTAGTGCCGTTTAGGTGCCGTCGGCGCGTTTGCTATGACCGGCAGTGACCCTTCCAGCGGCGGCGAAGTGATGAATCCCCCAGACCCTCATATCTCTAAGTCAGCTTGTTGTGGGCAGGCAAATCGGCAGGTACAATCAGTAGATTCCGATTACGATAACAAGTCACACTTCACGCTGGTGATAGGTAAAGGGCTCAAGACTCAGACGAAAACGAGAAGTATCTTTCTAGTGATGAGATCAGCTCATGAATACTCGTACTTAAAAATGAAACAAGTAGTACTTCGAACAAGATGTTTTTCGATTCGAAGGGTCCACGAGGTGTTGACGAGAAGTGATCACCGACATTGTTCTCACACTAGAAGAAAACTGTGTTCTGTTCGTCTTGGTGCTTCGTGCCTTGCCTTGGCTCGTCGTCGGTTAATCGAGAGGTCATCGCACTCTGGTTGATATTGAGTCATCGCGAAATCATAACCATATTTATAAGCAAGACTTGTAGCTCGATCTATATCTTGCAACTTTTCTAAAACAGCATAAAAATATTTTCACTTAATATCATAGAAAATTACGTCCAGAAACTAACATTTATTTTGTTATGAATTATGAAAGCCGCTTATGTTTTCTTTTAATCCGAAGTGTAAAGAAAAGAAAAAGAAATGCGTGCTGTGATTAAATATTTGCAAGCACGCTATTGAGAATAGGAAGACTGAATTAGAGGAGACTGCCTCTTTCTTGCAAAGCTACCCTGTCTTTTCGATGACGAAATGTTATTTAGAGGAGATCGGCTCAAATTCTCCTCTTTCAACACATGCAAGCCGTTAGCTCGGATAAACATAGTCTGGAAATGATAAACTCATTGTTCTCGTAGAAATATTATCGACTTAAATGAATAACGTCCATTGACACAACTTCTAAGACACATATGTTCCATTGACGCGAGCTATTTCAGCTTGTGTACATAGCGCGTGAACTGGCTCCACACAACCGTCTCTTGGCGGCGGTACACACGTACTGCTCCGCGCCCTGCTATGCTACAATACAGGCCCCCAATCACAATCGCTGCCCGCGCAGCTGTGTTGGCCAGTGTCAAAGATTGTTACGTAAGTATAACAACTGATGCTACCCCGTTTACTAAACAAACTACAGTCCGTGAAAACCAAACAATATTACAAATCAATTTATAAATATTAATGCAGTTATTCAGGATAGTTATAATTAATAAATGCTACCTAATTCAATACTAATAATAGTAAATTAATAATAAAAATGACTGGAAGTTAGTGATAATGTTACAGCCTGTATAATGATGTAAACAATGGACATCGGCTTATAAACGGTGGAGAATTAGATGATCCTAGGGCAGTACGCCATCTGTAGACAGTCTTTCGTACAGGTGCAGGAGTTGGAGAAGAGAGACAGGAGGTTACCATTTCTGCAGATTCAGGAGATCTCAGGAATTTCAAATACAACAATAGGTCGTATTTGTTTCTCCCATTGGGTGCAGAAACGTTGACAGTTTATTAAATAACGATAAGGTGACAGATGTGTGCTACGAGAATTTCATCTATTTGGAACTGGTGCAGTAGACTTTGTTGGCCTATTTGTGACTGTAGATTTGATCTGAACCGATTTCCGAACCCCAGAAGCAGATGAACAGTTAATGCAGTTTAGATACCAATACTCAGTATCTAAAGGAGACCAAGATCACTTCTTCTGGGGATAAATTATTATGCTAAATTTTGGTTTTTGGAGGATATATTGCTATTAGATTCACTGAAAAATTGTGAAACCATTGCGAGGAAATTTTATGGTTGACTAGCTGATTCCACGTATGTTTTCAGATTCCTTATTTCAGATATAAATTTTTTTTTGTCCTACCTGCTGTAACGTATGAGATTCGAAATGATGACGTAAATTGACTTTCGAATTTTTATAAATACAAGTCCAATGCTTTTTTGTGTATTTCAGAGCTCACGAACATGTTTGTGGAGGAAGAAGACATAATCCTTCCAGAAATATTAGTTCTGAATCCTATTTGTTTTGCAATTCCTCCTTAGAGCTTTACGACATTAATACCACACAAGTACATACACGTCTTTCTGAACCTAATTTTGAGTATAGATGTATAAGAGAGAAACACGTTTGGTTTTTCTTCTTTTCAGTCAGGATATATTGCACAGCTCTGCCGAAACAGTTTCATAGTGTATTTCAAACATTTTATTAACAGTAAGGGTAGATAGCATACATTTTAAAATTCACCAATCTTAGTTAAGGAATGAATAAATGCATTTGCTAGAAACGTCTGAAAATGAAAACTATATGCAGAAATATAAAATATCTCTATTAAGGGATTACAGTCTAATTCCACTTTTGCAACAACATTTTCTAATATTTAATTATGTCACTGATTACTTCGTTTTCTCTAACTACACCTTTTTAACTTCTCGCAGTAATTACAAAAAACTAATAAAAATAATAAAATTTCAACGTATTTCCACTTTCGCATGTTTCATACACGTATTTCATAAATCGTTTCGTCAAGATGGAGGTAATATTGCTTTCGCTCTTTCGAATGCACCTTACGTGCCAAAAGCAAAAACTCTTTCGCTATTACTGTGCACATTTCTTTCACAGACAGCCTGTCTCTCTCGTGAGTGGTTCACGGATGTGGAAATGATGTTGATGGCTGACATATACCAAAATAGCCGAACAATACCCTACTACGGTTTCTGATACCTGAATGACATACCCAATGAGCTTCAGCTGAAGGCCATTTTAGATGGTGAAGATGTCTTATAAGCAGTTTAAATGTGAAGTTTAGTATTTCATTTGCTGTCAACAAACAAACATACCTTTTCACTGTAAGCTGAATAACATCGCTGTAAGGAAACTAAGCAGTGGTCCAACTGTTTTTCATGACACCCCCTACCGAGACAGACTGTAAATTCCACCGAAGCATATTTTTAAATCGAAATACGCGAAATTCCCAATTCAGTCAGTAGCTTTTTTTGCGTAATGATGAAAGCGACGGTGTGAGACATTAGTTTGAGCTGGATGCGTGCCTGAGTTACATTCTTAAAGTCATTTTTGGGCAAACTATGGTAGGATTCAGTGTTAATTACCTAGCGAATCAGCAAGTATATAATTGAATCGCTAAATGCATAAAAGGAACATATCCAGTTTGATAAGTTTTAGGGACTTGACAAAAAACTATATCACGACCGTACGGTAGACTACTCACTATAGTATTTTTTTTGTTATTTGGGATGAGAAGCGTATTATTTAAATGTTTTTACATGGATTTCTGCAGAGAAAGAAAGGGCTAAGTTCAAAAATGTCTTTTCCTAAAAAAACAGTATTTGTCATGAAATGGACATGATTCCTTTCTGCATTTAGCGATGGGATTAAGATTTATTTTACGTGTACAGAGATAATTTTTGTTTAGTTTAAACGAAGGCACTTCCTGAAAATATTCCAATACTCGCATGAAAAAGCGTTGGACATAGGCCGAATTCGTTCTATATTTCAATCTACCTGTGACACGAAGTTCAGAGGCTCCAATGCATGATTAACCAACCTTAACAATGAGTTAATGTAAGCGAAGCAACACTAATGCTTGAAATATATCGATGTGAGGTCTTACCGGAAAGATCATTAGTGGAGCCAACATAAAATTCGGGTATGAAATCGCTTTTCCATTGGGGCCGCGTAGACCTAGCGGACACGTGCTTCCTAGTGCCTCTGTGAGTTACGGCCTGCTAAGCACTCTCCGATGTGGCGACACCTGTTGTCCGAGGTTGGCTCGCCAACTACAAATTGCGGTACGATGTTTTGTGCCGTCGCTTTGCACGCCCGACCGTAACGCGTAGAGCCATAGTTTACAGGATCTAATCGAGCAACCGCTCATCTGCTTGTAACTGAACTGTTCGCGGTTATACAGCACTCTGTAAATACAGCAACAATCGACCACCCACTATCAGTAGTGACAATTCATTGTTCCGAAACACTAGTTGAGCTTACGAGTTGCAGTTAGCCTAATCACGGAGGAAACCAAATGCAGCTACGTTTTAGGTTCGTTTAGATAAACTCATCGTTTATAAAGATTGCACAATTATTATCATTACGGCTATTTAGAAATTTAACGGATATCATCAATTTTACCGGAATGTTTTTTCCAAACTTCTGAGATATAATGCGTACTGGGTTAACGAATGCTGGTTCGAATCTCGGTGCAGCTAACCAGATTTGGGTTTCCCATGGTTTCCCTAAATCATTTCAGGTGAATGCCACGATGGTTCCTTCAAAAAGGAGTAGCCGAATTCCTTCCCATCACATGTCTTCAATGCTTCTCCGTCTCTAATGACTTCGACGACGACGAGTCGGAATGCTGTACGCTAATTATACCGGAGATAGAGTACCTACTGTTTAATGTGAAATCTGAGCCACGTACCTCATAATACCAAAGCAAAGCTATGCCATGAGTGTAAGTCAGGTTAGGGCTCGTAAAAATTCCAGCCCATAACTTTTACTCACTAGTCACGTACCTTTGACCACGCAGCAATCACATCGAAACCATATTAATAAAGTTACCGCTTCAACTGCTTGTAATAAACTCTTTTGGTGGGGGTGGCTCTATTTTTAAGACCTTTTAGACACCCTGTATGGCGTCAGCAATTAAAACTACATGATCTTTTCTCTACCAACAAATTAATATCGAGCCTCGTACATGACATGTCTCAGGGGTTACAAGACATAAAAAGATGGGTTCACAAAAGACTTGAATTTATTCAAACAAGTTAAATGACATCAACATTGACAAGTGATTAGATTTGCAGATGGCTAGCTCAGTTGGCTTTCTCAAACAAGTCTCTAGCTACTCAAGGGTATTTTTCGGGCCATGATGTGTTGCAACCATGTCGCACTGTTAGCTTCACTTTACCGTGTGCACTGCTGGCGACGTGATGCGCACCTCAGACGCTCAGGGGATGGCGGTCGACCGGCCACAGCGTCCACTCACTTCCTCACACAATCCACGAGTGTCTCGTCTCGACCCCGCCTCGGAGCAGCATTCCATGGAACAGCATACAAGAATATCCAAGTGGCGTGTGCCTATTGTCCGTAAGTTGGCTGTCCCTGCGGTTATTGTCAACAGCGCAGCGGGTGGCTTGACGAACGGACCCGCGGCTTCCGCTCGCCGAAAAATAGCCCTCCCTCGATATGTGCAAACTGTCTCGCCTTGGGAACGCGACTTATTACATGCTCCACTAAAATTTACAGGCCTATCCGTCCTCTGACTTTCAGATTTTCATTAAAAAATAATCAAAACAAGTGGCAGAACTACAAAACACATACACCTAAGAAGAACAGTTTATTCCTTGCCTTTGTTTCTATAACTCCTTTAATTTTAAATAGTCTCAGTTAGTAGAGACATGTCCTTCGTGTGAACTCAGCCGTGGGAAAATAATTATGCTAATCAGGTGAAGCTGCTAGCTGGTTGATGTATCACTGCCTTCTGGTCGCTGACTATAGTAACTAACCAGCTTTGTTTCACACCACGCGTGCGGTTCACAAGTAGCCTTCTACAGGCAGGATTCAACCAGCCTACACTTCCCTTCCTCGGACGGGCAGCCTCTCGCCTCTCCTCATCCTCGCACAGGCTGATGGTTTGACAGATGTTGTTGTCCTGGTCAGTTTTCAGTTGATTTCCGACAATTCAAAAGGTCTGACGTTAGAATCGTCATCTAAACACAGTTTGAACTGGTTATGGTGCTGGGAAAAGTGGTACAAACAAACTTACCCTATCATGTGGAGAATGGCAGGTGCTGAGTCAAATATTGGATGTAGTGTCAGATTTATTCAACAACTACTCCAGCTTCACCCAGACTGAGTGAGCACAGTCTCGGGCCAAATGAAGGTTGAGGTATGTTCTTACCGCAATACTGATCCTTCTTCGGCGATTCAACATGGCGAAATCTTATTGACAAGTAGCCTGTTTTGACCGACGCCATGACCATCAAGAAGAAGAAGGAGCTTTTGGAAATGTAGGATGATAAGGTTCTAAGTGACACTCACATGGTTACGTTGCAAAAACTGATTGATATGCATATAAATAATGTTTATGGAGCTTAAGTCACATCCAATTCATCATTGGACTAAACACTGTTGTGGTGGGTGCCTTAGTGGGCAAACTACGTTACAATTATCTTTCATACCTTTATGATGAATAATTGTGGATTTTTTTATTTTAATTTTTATAAAGGAGTGAAAATTATTTAATTTTGCAAGAATCTCGACGTTAGTTGGAATTTAGGAAAAATTGTCACAATATGACATTTATTTTCTTATCACTGGCGAATACAAGTCTGAGCGAATTTATCGTTAACATTAACACAAATTGGCAAAATCATAAAAGCAACGCTCAGAGTTACAATTAGCCGTCATGAGCAAGCAAACAATTGTATATTTACTTTTAAATATATCTCAGAATCAGAATGCAAGAAATAATGACAATTGGAAACAATGAAAAATACAAGTTATGACGACCTCAGACAAAGGTATCATAATACTGTGACTTACAGTTAAAAAAGAAAATCATGGGCGCCAGAATGAACAATATATCATTCGAAAATAACTAGTTCTGGCAAATTATGCCGCTAGCTCAAGGGTTTTTATAATTACAAAGTGAGAACATGGATCTATCATCTCAAAGTCGCTTACGGGTTCTGTTTCACGGAATGCACAATCAGATGGCTTGGTCGTAATAAGTTACCACTGTAGTTCTGCGTCTGGTGTCTACGGTGAGTGGAGCGGACCCACGGTATGCCTCACAAGTTGGCTACAGGCATCTCTGATCTGACAATGCGCGTCATCGCATTACCGGCTGTGTTGCTGTGATACGCTTGCTCCAGCAAGGCAAGCTGGCAGCCAGAAAACGTGCAGCGGCAGTTGGCGAGAGAAGCCAACTTTCCAAGTCCACCTCAGACTAGACTCGCATAGCTTGGACTCGAAGATCGAAGTGAAGCTCCTCGCTCTTCGGTCTCACGAGGAAACTTCTCGCTTCGCCCCTTTGCAGGCTCGAAGCTCACATAAAACACAAATTCCCAGGATTTTGAGTTATACGCTCATTTTGATTGGCTCTTCAGGTCGGCACCTAATGTCACGTGATATCCTCGATATGTGATTTCGCCAAAGTATCTAACAGAGGTCGGACATATTCGGCTAAGTTCGCCGGGGTGAGAGGACATTCGGGTTTCGGACGGCAGGCTTTTCCCGCCAGGTGAGTGACGTTGTTGACCACCCATCCCCAGGGAGCAGAGTGTGTGGTCTGGCAAACCCCAAATCCGCGACTTCTTGTCGCCAAGGTTCGGGAACACCAGATTTGCTACAAGCCTACAGAGCTCAATAATTCTTTAATGATCGCTTTACCAAGATACGCTGTATGTTCACCATTGCATTACAGTCCTCACTTGAAATCTTGCGTACTTTATAAAATTACAACAAAAATCTATTTGTAGGTGGTCGCCCAAGATTTATGTAAATTACTCTTATATTAATTATTACATATATAATAAAAATGCACCTTGTAACGTGGCGACAGCGCGTCATGTTACAATATGGCCGTCCGTTGGTGAAAAATGAAATTATGATAGAATAATTTTATTTTTAACTACCTAATTCTATCTCCATATTGACTAAACAAAAACTGAAGCATTTTTTTTTTTTTTTTATTTTTTCAGTCACATAAATTTTAAATGTGATTCCATTAACCATCGGAATTCCTGCCTTGTAAAGTGAATTTATAATTGGAGCATATGTCCTTTTGGCCGTCTTATAATTCTTTACAAACAGAAGCACGTGAATTCAGGTAGCCTTCCCAAATGCAAAGTTATATTAAACATGAAAATAAATTATTTACATACATGTTTAAATAATAATCTTGAAAGAAACTTGTAACAAATCTTATCATTAAATAAATAAAATGAAAGACATTAATAAAACAAAACATTTACGGAACACTTATGCCGAAAGTGGTTGAACTATACATTGTATTTACAATTTAGCGTTATGTTTTACTCATGTGCATAAAAATAATTCTGCCTTCAACAAGCATCCATATAAATGCTAGAGGTGAGTGGAAAATTATCTCATTAATTTGCACGGTTTTAATCTCAAAACAACGGAATAGTTTAGTCGGATTCGGTGACGTGATTTTCGTCATGACCGACGGTTAATTCAACAAGCATTGCAGAGAGAAGATGTGTTCGTTTTCATGGTCAAATATCTGCAACTGTAATCTTGGATTTGAATGACGCGGCATTTACTTATAATTCAACGTGGTGTGGAATGAACGATGTAAGTGCATGTTTTCGCTTGTTACGTAAATTATGAACATTACTCGTTGAATGTTAGGTGGTCTCCTAATTAGTCTCTCACGTGTCGACATCTCTAACTTTTAATATACCGTCTGTGAAGTGATTGCGAATTTCATGGCGAAAGGAAACTGTATTTGCTCATGGGTATATGTAATGGAATTTCTATAAAATTTACCATTCCCCTATGAGACATTTATACATATTATGCGGTTTTACCTGACCTTTCGTCATCGTCAACCAAAGTCGCTGTAGCATCTTTGGCATACAAGCGGACCCAAAATATACCAATTTTGCACATAAAATGAAAGGATAATGAATAGCGTAACTATCATTCCTCAGTAATATTACAATTCCTTCACAATGGGTCTATTGATGACTCGAGATTATCTCGACATTCAAAGAATAAAATTTTCTCTTTATTTAGGATTTATTATAACCCTCTTAACATGTCCGTCTACTCCACGTTTTATGCCGAAATCCATCCCAGTTAGCGAATATTTTTCTTTTATACACTTATGCTTCTTTAGCTTGTATGAAAAAGGTTGTAAGCTTTGTGCATAGAACGGTCCGATCTCAGGTTTTCCGTTGCCAATACAAAACAATTTTGAGATTTTCACGCCAGCAGAATACTATGAATCTATATAAAGCAAAAATATAAACTTTTCAATTATTTGCGTTGAGTGCACACAATTCTGAGCAAAACATGTGCTGTCCAACAATAGTCTTAATCTTCTTTATGGAATACAATACAATCTACAGTTAGGGTATGCGAAATACCGCTAGAACGAGGCGTGAAACTTCTTGTTTTCTTTCCCATTCATCCTGGGGTATTCGCTACCTGTCAGAATTCTCGGAACTTGCCGGTTGAGCCACTGCCTACCTGCATTAATGAGCTCAGCTGTTCGAGGGTAGCTGTCCCCAGCTGTCTAGAAACCGTTACTTTGTATGGAATGGCTTTAAGTTCCGGGCGTTATGAGGCCCGATCTCGGTTTGTACGTCCGTCACCATAATAACAATTCTTCGAGGTCACTCTGGCCACCAAATAAGGTCAGAAATATAGCATGAAAAACTTCGATATCACCAATAATCTTATCGTTCACGTCTTCACCATCTGTGCAATTATCATATACAAAATTCCCTTTTTATTGAAGTTAGCATCAAAGATAATTACTTTAACTTGCAAATTTAGCTGAATTATTGATTGATTATCCCGTAAATAAAGTTTTTCCCTTTAGCCTTTACAAATGCAGTCGCCTTTAACTTTTTGCTCTTTGACGTCGCTCTATCGTTAGCAAAATAACAGCAAGGTATTGTGAAAGCTATCCTGTGTATCTGTAATCCTTCAACTTATGATTCCTAATTTCTGTGATGACCAAATTTGAACAAATCTTTCTGGCAAGGTTTCGTGTTCTATAGGGCATTATCTATGGCACTTAGCCACCCTTGATAGATACACAAAAAACAAAGAAGTAAAATACGTTGATCAGATAACATGCGATCTTCGATCAACACAGACAAAGCGATATTACGCTCGCTGTACACTTCTGCTCAGAAAAGATATAATGCAACTACCTAAGGTAAAACGTTACACCGAACTCATGCATCACAAAATGTTGAAACCCTTTTCGTTTATGTCACAGAATACATCTTAGAAAGCTTATCACAATATTTGTATCGCTGTCAGATTCATTGTGATTACGAAGACAAGAAATTGTGCTTGCTAATGGCGCTTCATTTTCCGCGAGTGCGTATCAATTTATCTGGCTCAGGTAAACATTTAATATTTCCAGGATTTTATCAAATCACGTCCAATTAACAGCGTGAAAGTCAAAAGTGACTATTAATATCTCACGTGGACAAAATAAAAGTTCGGAATAGCGAAATAAGCATTAAAAATTCCGAATATGGAAATATCCTAAGTAGCTTTAACTGTAAGTGCAAATTTTGCTAACTTGAATTTTGTTTGATTTATTGCTTATCTAATCTTTCCAGCAAAACAGACGGTTTAGACTAGCGGAACTGGCATCGGCGTTTTTCAAGCATGATTAATTTCGGTAAGGCGTCTAACCTAAAAGAATGTGTACTGTACATTTAATTTTTTTTATGATCCAAATCGGTCAATTCATAGTTAGCCTTTTCGTCATTGTATTTGGCATGCTACACAACTTGTTGAACAATGCCTACAAGACTAATTTGAGACGTCCATGGATCTTCCTCTGGAAAATAATTCTGCGTCGCGAATATTCGTCTTTACCTCTTTCAACAGGATTTCGAAGGATGTAGAAGCTTGAGCCTACAAGGTCACAGACTTTCGGCGGTTTGTGCCCGACAGCTAATGACATTCCTGGAACAGGTACAGAGTCCGTCGACCGACTCCACTTACTAACGAGTCCAGCTGACAATTGCGTCTTTTCTGACCGCAAGGTATGAACAAATTGTGTAGTGTTCCACACAAAGTTACGGACAGAAAAACTCCACGCGATGTTGATAGGCTGTGAATTCTGAGACTGATTTCGCATTTCTCCTAGGATTGGAAAACTTGCCGACGCTTGTCTGGCTTTCAAGAATGACATGTACTGTACATCTTTCATCTCTTGCCCTACAAATGTCTTATGCTTTACTGACAGTTTGCACTTAACCGTGGATCCAAGACAACTGAAATTGTTGTGTTTCTTGATTTCAGATATTTTTGCGTACAAACTGACAATTTCACTGACTAAGAGTTGAGTGGTGACTTTAACAACCGATTCACTCGCAGTCTGTAATACCGCATTCGGAGGATTTTCTGGAGGACTAAAATTACCACGTTCGGCTTCCAGAAATTCGTCCAGTGACATTTTTAACTCGGTTTGTGCCGTCTTAACGACCGAACTTGCTACGGCAGTCACCTCTGAGCTACGGAGGTTTTGTTCAGTATGGTCTTTGACCTCGTGAACAAATTCCGAAATTTGCTCAAGGTTCTGGCCGTTCTCGTTTCGAATCTGTTCAATGGACAGGTCAGTCACGTCAAATCTTTTTGCCAGCTGTTTGTCTGTGTTTTGGGTTGGCTCTACTTGTGCAGTTTCGATCCATTCATCGGTAATCGCGGCAGTTGATACCTCTGTGTGTTTTTGTGACTCCAAACGGAAGGTGGATAATTTCCCGTTCAAATTTGCGAATCAAATCTCTGCTTAAGCAACTCAGCATTTCTCTTATTTTCCTCTTTTTGTGAATTAATTTGCAGGCTTAATTCCTGTGTTTGTGACTCAATTTTCTGTATTAGTTGTTGAAATTGCTGGCTATTTTTGTGGCTCGATTGCTCTATTGCAGTCATCAACATGTTGAACATTTGATGTGATGAGAGGGGTGGTGATTCTACAGGAATTTGTGTCATTTGTTGCGTCTGTTCTGAATGTGCGGGCGTATTCTGTGTCATTTCACCGACAGGTGACGGAAAATTTTCCATATTTTTTTCCTGTGGCGACAAAGTAGACTGCGAACTATATGAGTGGGACGGAACTTCAGAAATTACGTTCCCCTCTCCTGCAGCCAATATTCCGCTTTGTGTTAACTGAACCTGATCGTTCATGATTTCGGGAGATTTTTGCCTATCAGATTGATCTTCCATATCGAAACCATTTACTGTATGGGATCGCAGTTTCATATGCACACACAAACAATGAATTTACACCGCAATTGTGCAATGACGAAATCTAGATTCATTAACAACAAAAATACCGACGAATTTCAATACACACAAATACATATACCCCTCCAAAATACAGCAAGAGAAAAGCAACGATGAATCATGCAACACAACACCATGAAAGCAGACTTACTTTCAAACACATGGGCAAAACATGCGTGTCTTTAATTTTCTTAGCAGCTACCATGCATTAAGAAATCAACATTGACGTTACTCATTTAAAATTTGGAAAAATGATCACAAAATTGTTACAATACAAAGTGTATTGCATCTCAGTTGAAGTACACAAATCAACTTCCTTTTAATGCGTTGAAACAAAATGATTTTATGCATTGAAACAAAATGAACTTTATGCATTAAAATATAAGTGAAACATCAAAATAAGATCATGTATGAATATTTATATTCTACAAGAATGATAAAACTGCCAAAAGCCATGTGCAACATCCCATGAAACTTTTCGAATTTAGGCTTCAAATTGTATTAATTTGAATTAGTGCCACCAAGTTCGCAGACATTTAGTAGTAATGACTCATCTGGCACCAGCGTTGGGCGACATTATGTGGTGGGTGCCGTTAGTGGAGCAAACTACGTTACAATTAATTATCTTTCATACCTTTATGATTAATAATTGTGGATTTTTATATTTTAATTTTTATGAAGGAGTGAAAATTTATTAATTTTGCAAGAATCTCGACGTTAGTTGGAATTTAGGAAAAATTGTCACAATATGACATTTATTTTCTTATCACTGGCGATTACAAGTCTGAGCGAATTTATCGTTAACATTAACACAAATTGGCAAAATCATAAAAGCAACGCTCAGAGTACAATTAGCCGTCATGAGCAAGCAAACAATTGTATATTTACTTTTAAATATATCTCAGAATCAAAATGCAAGAAATAATGACAACTGGAAACAATGAAAAATACAAGTTATGACGACCTCAGACAAAGGCATCATAATACTGACTTTACAGTTAAAAAAAAAAAAGAAAATCATGGGCGCCAGAATGAACAATATATCATTCGAAAATAACTAGTTCTGGCAAATTATGCCGCTAGCTCAGGGGTTTTTACAATTACAAAGTGAGAACATGGACCTATCCTCTCAAAGTCGCTTACGGGTTCTGTTTCACGGAATGCACAATCAGATGGCTTGGTCGTAATAAATTACCATTGTAGTCCTGCGTCTGATGTCTGCGGTGACTGTAGCGGACCCACGATATGTGAGATTATCTCACAAGTCGGCTATAGACATCTCTGGTCTGACAATGCGCATCATCGCATTACCGGCTGTGTTGCTGCGATAAGCTTGCTCCAGCAAGGCAAGCTGCCAGCCAGAAATCGTACAACGGCAGTTGACGAGAGAAGCCAACTTTCCAAGTCAACCTCAGACTAGACTCGCATAGCTTGGACTCGAAGATCGAAGTGAACTCATCGCTCTTCCCTCTCGCGAGGAAACTTCTCGCTCCGCCCCTTTGTAGTCTCGAAGCTCACATATAACATAAATTCCCAGGATTTTAAGTTATACGCTCATTTGGATTGGATCTTCAGGTCGGCACCTAATGTCACGTGATATCCCTGATATGTGATTTGGCCAGAGTATCTAACAGAGGTCGGACATATTCGGCTAAGTTCGCCGGGGTGAGAGAACATTCGGGTTTCGGACGGCAGGCTTTTCTCCGCCAGGTGAGTGACGTTGTTGACCGCCAATCCCCAGGGAGCAGAGTGTGTGGTCTGGCAAACACCAAATCCGCGACTTCTTGTCGCCAAGGTTCGGGAACACCAGATTAGCTTCAAGCCTACAGAGCTCAATAATCCTTTAATGTTCGCTTTACCAAGATACGCTGTATGTTCACCATTTCATTACAGTCCTCACTTGAAATCTTGCGTACTTTATAAAATTACAACAAAAATCTATTTAGGTGGTCGCCCAAGATTTATGTAAATTACCCTTATATTATTACATATATAATAAAAATGCACCTTTTAACGTGGCGACAGCGCGTCATGTTACAAACTATTGCACATTTCCAATCCTCTGGTAACCAGCAAGTATAACATTTTGAGATAAGGAACAATGCCACGTCCTGTTACCTTTAATACATTGGTAGTAATATTATCTACACCAGCCCCCTTTTTTTTTTTTTTTTTTTTTGTAGCTTTCTTAGTGCCTTCATAAATTCTCAGGATTAATTTCAAACCAGTTACTTAAAATTTCTGCCTTTTTCAAATCCTCAATAATTTCTTCTCCATCCTTATCTTAAGCTGTATTAAGACCTTTCCTTCCCCTCAGTTTTATAACATAGACATAGAATTTTCTAGATGTAAGCCTATCTCCCAGTGGGATTCCTTCACCAATAATATTCTTAATAAACTGATATTTATCCCCCTTATTTGCTATTATTAATTCCTTATTTAGATCCTAAAAGTATTCCCTACTGCTGTGTTGTCTCTTAATTCTGTTATATTCTCTTCTCATCAATATCTTTTAACTGTTTCTCCTTCTTGTTAGATTATGTAGGTTCAGCACATCTCTTTGTTTTCTGTATGGAATGTATATTTCTTCACCCATTTTTATCATTCCCTTGAATTCTTCTCATTTTGATCACATGTGCCTTCCTTCAATTTGCTGAAACATTCCCTGAAATCTCTCTTCAGTTTAGAAATCTGTACCTTTTTTATAATTTTGGTACATGGCAGTACACCCGCCTAGTCGAGTCAATGGCAGTAGTGCCTACCTTTTCTCGAAGCGATTCAGACCATATTTGAACCTCAATTTTTTCAGTCATATTCATGCTACTTGTCTCAAATTCCTGTTATACATAGCTATCAGCAATCTTAACAAATGTACTAAATTTTATTTTGTTACTGTTCTTAGTTCGGATGTTATTCGGATGCAAACTACAGTGATTTAGTCACTCACTCACTCACTGACTAGCTGACTGACTGATGATCATCAAAACTCTAAGGCACTTCCCATAGCCAGAGAAAACTGAAATTTTGTACACACCTACCTATTTTAAGAAAAGTCTGAAACTCGTAAATTTCCATATACCCACCCCTAATGTGAAATCGCTTTCTACTCTAATAACTTTATATAGCTCTACAAATTATTTTATTATGTGGGATCAACGGATCGCAATTAACCAACAAATGATTTCTCAAGCTTAGCAGCAACACAACAATACTACAATGCCGCACAAAAATGCTGATAATGCTCACAACAGACCTTAGAAACCAGAACCACATTTACTTACAAAAATTTTATAGGTTCTGGAATGCATACAGAAATGTACTATATAAAATTCCATTTGGTACATTGCTAAAATAAAGCAAAACATGCTTATACACATATTCAGCAATTTATACACTTAACTAAATGAGAATAATGTCACCATGATTGAAGCGATTAATACGAATAGTCAGGGAAGGTATGGATATACATATACCGAAGCGGATAATAAATGGGGAGGATGATCCACCGTGGTACACATGCGAAGTCAAAAGATTACTCAAAAAACAAAGGAGGATACACGCACGCTCAAGAAGGAAGGGGTGTCGCAGCGATTTAGAAACCTTAGCTGAGTTAAGAGGACGTATTAAGAATGTAATGCGTGAGGCCTTCAACGATTTTCATTCCAACTCTCTCTCTAAGAGTCTCACAGAAAACCCAAAGAAATTTGGTCGTATGTACGAAAAGTCAATTGTACCAATAGCAATATTCCAGCACTAATTCGTGAAGTTCGAGGTTAATGAAAGCCGCGATAAAGCTAACGTACTAAATACTGTATTCAAAAATTCATTTACTGATGAAAATAAGGATAGTGTTCCCGTTTTCCCACGCCGTGTCGAGTTGGTGATGGAATCATTACGAATAGATACTGCAGGTATCATAAGCAATTAGAGCTCCTGAAGTGGGGGAAAGCACCGGGCCCAGATGGAATTCCAGTAAGAGTATTTTCAGAGTATGCGGCGGAAATCGGGCCATTTCTGTCTGATATATTCAGTAAATCATTAGAAGAGCGAAAAGTACCTTCAGACTGGAAAATCGCGCAAGTAACTCCGATTTTCAAGAAAGGTGATCGAAGTGATCCTGGAAACTATCGTCCCATATCTATAACATCTGTTTGTAGTAGAGTTATGGAGCATATTATATGCTCGAACATTATGAATTTCTAGAGATAATAATTTGCTTACAACAAATCAACACGGATTTCGGAAGAAAAGATCATGTGAAACACAGCTGGCCCTATTTACACACGACGTAATGAAAGTTATTGATGCAGGTTCACAAGTAGATGCAATTTTTTTAGATTTTCAGAAAGCCTTTGACTCTGTGCCACACAACCGCCTTTTAGCGAAGCTCGAGCGTACGGTATATCGGATCAGCTTTGTGAATGGATAAAGGATTTTCTAACTGGTCGGTCGCAGTATGTCGTCGTTGAAGGAGAAAGTTCTTCTAATCTAGATGTTACATCGGGGTACCTCAAGGAAGTGTAATAGGACCACTTCTTTTTTAATTTTTATAAACGATCTCGGAGACAAAGTGAAAAGCCTTTTTAGATTGTTTGCTGATGATGCGGTTATTTATAGGGAAGTAAGGAATTTGGCCGATTGCTTAGAAATTCAGCGTGATCTGGATATTATTTTGGCATGGTGCGCTGAGTGGCAACTTACTAAATTGTAAAAAGTGCAAGACAATGAGCATAACTAACAAAAAGAATCCAATTGTTCAGAAATACGAGTTAAACAATTCAGTTATTGATATGGTCGATTCTATGAAATATTTGGGAGTAACAGTACAAAGGAACATGAAATGGGACTTACACATTAATTCGTTAGTAGGTAGAGCTAATTCTAGGCTGCGATTCATAGGTCGAATATTGAAAAATTGTAATGAACAAACAAAGGAGATAGCGTACAAATCTCTTGTGCGTCCACATTTGGACTATTGTTGTGCCATTTGGGATCCGTTTCGTAAGGGTTGATCGAAAGTATAGAGAAAGTACAGAGAAGAGCCGCTCGATTCGTGACCGCTTGCTACAGTCCTTATGAAAGCGTCACAGAACTGATTAGTAGACTAGGCTGGGAGTCTCTGGTAGATAGACGCACGTTTCGTTTAAACTTATTGGTAAACATGCGTACTCCCACTTTCACTCGAGTGTAGTGAAATACTTCGTCTTCCACCAACCTATTTGAGTCGGAATGACAGGAAAGATAAATTAGAGAAATAAGGTGCCGCAATGATTCTTATATGAATTCTTTTTTCCCTCGTACCATTAGGGATTGGAATGCAACAAAGAGATTAGCTTTGGTGCTGAGCACCCTCTGCCACCCACAATTTTGTGAATTGCAGAGTATATATGTAGATGTAGATGAACATATGGTGATGAAAACAGCTTTCGTTGAGTCACTTCACCGAAAAATATGGTCAATATCAGAGGCTCGGTGATCTTGGAGACATAGCCATTAACTTTGAAGAACAGACAGTGTTGTTGAAGCAGATTCCATGTGATTAAATTGCATAGTAAGACATCTCATTTTACTAAATATTTTATGGTTCTTGTGTTTGGCTTCATCAAACTACCAACCTGCATGAATTTTGGTTTGTTTCAGTTTTGTGGAAACATATTTCTCCCATTATATAAAGTGTACCTTCATTTTGATTGTCATTAAGCTTTGCGTAGTTTAGCATTGAAAATCATATAGT